>JAODJW010000033.1:11479036-11493022 GCA_026777045.1 Hyperopisus bebe
AGATATTATGTCGTGCGATATAATGGCAGGTATGCCATTGTAAGGAAACACTGAAATTAGCCATGTTTTCAGCTAGGCAGCTGCTAAAGTATGTGTATTTGGATGGCGGGAGGAAACCGGACTACCCAGAGGAGATCTGCAGGACACAGTGCTCCACACACATAGAGAGACACATACATACTTAAATACATACATACATAGACTGTAAAAAAAATTCTATTAAACTTACTTAAAAAATAAGGCAACAATTTGCATGGAAGTTGATATAATTTCATGCTGTTTTAAGTAAAATGAACTTGTTTAAGTTACAATTCAGGCAAATAAATTACTGTAGAAAAACTACAATTATTAAGTTTAAGCAACCTTCATGCTGTTTTAAGTAAAATGAAGTTGTTTAAGTTACTTACAATTCAGGCAAATAAATTACTGTAGAAAAACTACAATTATTAAGTTTAAGCAACATTTTAAGTTAACTCTTTTGTACATTTAACAATTTGTACATTTTTAACTAACTCTGATGTTCTGCCAATTTAGAAAGGTCCATGCAAACTGTTGCCTTAATTTTCTTGCTTTGAAACCACTGAAAACATCAAGCCATTTATTTACAACTCAAATAAATTAATTCTCAGTCCTCAAATGGTTGTTTATACATTTATTGAATCTTCAAAATAGAAAAAAGAACAGGTCAGTCCTCATAAAACGGCACATTTCCGGTAAGAAAGTACACCCATCTCCAACAAAGAGGGTTATTTTAGCTCACAATGTCCCAATGCACAGGCCTACATTTGATTGTAAAAAAAAAATACATAATACATTTTAAGCATACTGCCTATGCAAGGTCATACCTCTGCAATGCCAAATAACAGAAACACAGTCATTAGTTAATTTACATTATACCACTCTTGAAACTTAAATCTCTATGTTTTCTCCCATTTCACCTAACGCAAGAGCTTCAGCCAAAAAAACAATCACAATGCCTTTAAAAATAAATAATAAATGGGAAGTGGAGGAAATTTAAATAACGATGAAGTAGAGCTGTCAGAACTTAGACATTTTGAGAGATATGGAAAAAGCACACTATAACTTAATTCAGAAATGTATGCTGGTCTCCTACAAAAATCTTACCAAAATTCACCCAAAGTAAGTTTTAATGGTTATATTTCGCATGTGACTAACAACGAACTAACAAATCGGTTCCTCTTTTTCCAACATTCAAAGCATGCTTAATTTAAAAAGCAGAATAAAAACATAAAGGAGACTAATAGCCTTCCCTATGACTGGATATACTAATAAAAAAGCAAAGTCTTACGTCAGCAGATTTTCCTAGAAACATCCCTTCCGTCTACTTACAGTACCACTTAAATAAAATAATGAATGAAACATTTATATACATTTGGGAAAGAACTTAAATGTGGCATGCTGCATTTTATCTCAAATATCCCATACAGAAAACTCAAAACTAAGACGGTCACTGCTCTTTATCAATTTCAAGACATATTCAAGACATCCCATATATTTGATGCTTCCTAGACCACTCAATGCATCTCATATGTGGAAGAGCATTCTTAAGCCAGCAACTGATTTTTTTAGAGACATCACTTTTGAGGAAAGTTTTGACGCATCAATTTCCAGGACATTTTTTTGAAAAGTATATTTCATTGTTTTGGGGTACTGTAGATTATTTTTTTAAGTATTTGTTGCTGTGCATCTGAAAAGTTTTTAGAGTGTACATACATACATACACACACACGCACGCACACACACACACACACACACACACACACACAGAGTCCATGTATTTGGGGACTTTTCCATTCATTCCTAAGGACATGACCCTAGTTCCAACTATGAATTAATTTTTATTGCAACCGTGACCGCTACCCAGGCCTAACCTTAATAGCCATGAGTAACCAAACAAAATCTTGCCATTTTTATTTTTTTGATTGCAATCACAGGTTTTTATAAAATAAAAAATTGGAATGTATGTAGCAATGTTAATTGACCATTTAACTAGCCTTATCTGTGTGAATGGTACACAAGGAATATATTCATCGTTACATTCCTAGTGTGAGGTACTACATAGGAAGTATTTGAGCATTACTCTGAGGTTCTTTGGCATGAGAATGTCTTTGTTTTTCCATTTGTAGCTTGATAAGTAGAGTTTAAAGGAATGTGTTGGAAACATCCAGCATGTATACACCCATCAGCTGCACCCAGATTGACCTACATGAGCACAGATTTCATAGACAAAGGGAAGTAGTTCTGCTATGTTGCTCTTTTAGTTGTTATTGTGATAACTGAAGTCCAGTGTCCAAGTGAGCTACATTGTGCTATAAATGGATAGAGTAGGGTGTGACTATATAAAAAACAGTAGCTGTAATAAGAACATAAGAAATTTACAAATGAGAGGAGGCCATTTGGCCAATCAAGCTCATTTGGGGAGAACTTAACTAATAGCTCAGAGTTGTTAAAATCGTATCTAGCTCTGATTTAAAGGAAACCAGGGTTTTACCTGGGATTTAGTTGTTGTTCTGGGTTTTAGCACTGATTCTGCAGTCTTCCTCTGCTGAGAAAGGCTCTTATTGTTTTAATATTTAAAACCTTAGGGAAGAGCCATAGAGTTTCTCTTATTATCTTGATATTATTTTACGTGGTTATTTTATTATTTGTTGCAAGGTAAAACATTTCAGAACACAACATATTCATGACATGAATAGAATCCTACAAATACACTGAGAAAGCACGTTGCAGGAGATAGGCTCCAGACCCCCCGCGACCCAGTAGGATAAGTGGTTTGGAAAATGGATGGATGTGTTTTTAGCCAAAGTCAAACTACACCTATTCATTTATTGCACAGTCCATTGTACAGAAGAACAGACTTCATTCGTAGTATTATGGCAATTGTCAGAGTGCTGGATGGCAATAAGCGAATCTGTCTGTTGTGTGCAGAATTAAAATACAATTGTAATTGACAGTCCACTTAAATGCCAATTTGCACAATCTTTTCCTGCCAATTAGGTGGTTAGCTGTATTTCTTTGTGTTTGCCTGAATGTCCATTTGTAAAGTGTCATTTATATTGTATTTTTATATTTATATATTTATATTTTCTTTATTTCTCATTTGCTCCATGACCAATGTTTTTCATTACATAGCAGAAAAAACTGTAACAGATACACTATTTTGACAAAAGTATTGGGACACCTGGTCATTACACCTTCAGGAAATTTTCTGACATCCCATCCTAGACTCATAGGTAACACTACAGAGTTAGTCCCTCCTTTTCAGCTGTAACAGCTGCCACTTTTCAGGGAAGGGTTTGCACAAGATTTTGGAGTATGTCTGTAGGAAATTCTGCCCCTTCATCCAGATGATCCATTTGTGATGTCAGGCACTGATGTCGGACATGAAGGCTTGGCTCACAATCTTCATTCCAGTTCATACCAAAGGTCTCCAAAGGGGTAGAGGTCAGGGCTCTTTGCAGGCCAGATAAGCTCTTCCACACCACACTCACCCAACCATGTATTTATGGACCTTGCTTTGTGGACTGGAGCACAGTCATCCTGTAACATAAAGGTGCCTTCCCCATTCTGTTTCCACAAAACTGAAAGCATAGAATTGTCAAAAATTCACTTCACTGGAACAAAGGGGCCTGGCCCAACCCCAGAAAAACAGCCCATTCCCTTATCCATGCTCCACCAAACTTTATGTTCGCACAATGCAGTCAGGCAGATGATGTTCTTCTGACATCCGCCAAACCTAGACTAATCCATTAGACTTTCAGACAGACAAGCATAATTCGTCACTCCACAGAATATGTTACCACTTTTACATGCTATGCACATCAGCAGTCAGTGATCCCACTCTGTTACTTTACGTGGTCTGCCATTTCGTGGCTGAGGTTTTGTTGTTCCTAAAGGGTTCCACTTTGCAATAATAGCACTTACAGTTGACCATGGAATATCTAACAGGGAAGATATTTCACAAACTCACTGCAAAGGTGGCACCTTATTACATTTCCACACTGAATTCACTGATTCTTCAGAATGCCCCATAATTCACAAATATTTGTAAACCTGACTGCATGGCTTAATTTTCAACACCTATGGCAGTGGGTCTGAATAAAACACCTAAATTCAATGATTACGAGGCTCAATACTTTTGTCCATATGATTTATGCAATTACTTGGATTGTGGCTAATAAGCATTGAGAAATACAGAAAGGTTCATAGATGGAGATGAATTCACAGCTTTCTGAGTGAACTATATTGATCAGCCTATCCTGAGAGAATAGAGTTTCGGTGATCATGACCATGAATAACAACTTATACCTTGTTGTTGGCAGGATTGACCACTGGAACAATGAATTGGAGCGTCTGGTTATCATTACAGAAAACTGTCTGCTCATCTGCAAGTATGACTTTTTGATGTTCAACTGTGAGCAGATTGAAAGGATCCCACTCAATTTTGTGGATCGTGTCTCACATGGTACCTTCATCTTCCCTCAACATTCCCGCCTCTCGTGAGTACCCACTTTACTGTAACATTGAAAGCATGCTTGTCGTTGGATATATGTTGGCTTCATGTTAAAAGAATGAGTCATGGAGTATCTGAGCCAGGAAGATACAGGTTTTCCTTCAGGCCTGCACATTGCACAATAATGTCGACATTACATGTTACAAACATACAATTCTCATATCACAAGGACTGTAATAGTCAGCTGAGTTGACATTAGGCTTGGGTGTTAAAACTGTATTCCCCAGACACATAATACATATAGTTTTGGGACATGTCTGCTGTTGCCGCAGGTGCCTTACCGTTAACACAGTGACTCAAAAAGTCTTAGATCTTTTCCAAACTCAGCAGAGGCATTGTATGGGTTGCAATTTTAATGATTATTCCTTTTCAAGATTATCTAGTATATGTTTCTAAAAAACAGATCTAAAGTTTACCGCCACTGTTTTTGCATGAGGTCTGTATGCACATGTTCAAGTCAATTGTAATATTTTTTTACTTTTATGTCCTACTCCGTCATAGAAAGCATTTGTTAGAAATTTGGGGATAGAAAATTCATTGAGGAACTTGAAAAACATGATTAGAAAAAATCCCCAATGCAAATTATTTGCTTCGATGCTTCGTTTAACCACTATGTACTGCTCAGTGATCACTGTGTTTCACACAAAGGATTATTACTGTCACACAGTGTGCTTATGCTGCATTACGTGTGGTAGAGCAGTAGAAAAAATGCATTGTGTTGTGACACTCCCATAGGGACCCATTGTAAAAAATGGGTTAGAGGTTTCTGGCAATCTTCCGTGTCATGGGGATGGTGAATAGTTCCAAGCGTTGACATTCACGGCCTAGAATCACATTAATTTCTATTGCTTACCAAGCACTTTCAGCAGTATGTTGATTTAAGAAAACAGATACAAGAAAAAAAACATTTAATACATTGTTTTTATATATGTTTAGTAGTGATACGCGGGTCGACGGGTGACCCACGTGTGCAAGCGGTTTTAGGGCAGACATTTTTAAAATATCACGGGTGCGGGCGGGCATTTCATTATCGATCAAACGCATTTCATTATCAATCAAAACGTGTTGTAAACGGGGTCGGCGTATATTTTTCAGTTTTGGAGTTTTCAATTTGTAGGATAAGCTACTCGTTTGGTGAAATATCATGGTTAAGTATGCTCTTTACTTCATTTTAGACAAAATTAAGTTAAATGAAGACCTATGTTCTACTAAGTTCATTCAAATCTGATAGTGTTACAGTTTTGACAACTAGTGTGTTTTGCATACATGTGCACTTATGTGTGTTGGTGTGTGTGCAAGAGAGATGTCTTTCGTGCAATTTTCCCCAACCCTTCAATAAATAACAACGTAAAAATTGATCTTTCGGTTTCTTTGTTGTTACTTGGTACACAGTTAATCTTGCATAAAATTGTGTCATCATCTTCAATCAGGTTACCCGCAGTCATGGAAAACCTGGAAAAGTTTTGGAATTTTGAAATAAATTTTCCAGGTCCTGGATAAGTTTTGGAATTCTTGGATAGAGAGGAAAAGTTATGGAAAAGTTTTGGAAACTAGCCTTGTTCATTTTTGTTTCTCACTTCATTTCGCAACACGCTAACAGAAATGTACGAGTGGAAGTCAATAGTTAGCTACATTGGAAAACATCCATTTCCACTCAGATTTCGCGTATTTGAGATCGCTGCTTTTTTGCTCGCTATTCCAGTTTTTATAGTTTTATTTATTTTTTTACATTTATTTGAATTTTATTGATCACAATTTCCCGTTTTTTACTCCGTTTGCCCCTACCAATCATAATAGGTACGTATAATTTTAATACTGGGAATAATTTTCGTAATAATTGAATGCTATTTGCACATTGGCAAAAGTTGTCCACCATCTGTGTTTATTAGGTAAGCAGATTGGCTATTATCGTCCCGAAAATTGTAGTATTACTGTCATGCCGTATGCAGGACACGGAGTGGAGACAGAGGAGCGGCAATCAGGAAATTGGGGAACACGGGGTTTAATAAAAAGGGCAGGCAAGAAAACACGCAGTGATATTACAATGACCGGACTGGGGAAACAAACTGAAATGCGGACTAAATACAGAGGACTAATGACAACAATCAGAAACAGCTAATCACACTGGGATTCCACACTAGATTAACGAGGAGGCGTGGCACATGGAAGGAGCGGACAATCGGGGCAGGACAATTACTATCTGAAACTGCATGATCATCAAATCAAAACAAACTTGTGGGTTTTTGAAAATTTTCTTGTGGTACTGGAAAAGTTTTGGAAAAGTCATGGAAATTTATTCTGCCAGAACTAGGGGGAACCCTGTTCAATGCGAATCTAGCACAAATCTATGTCATCTATGGGTTATAGCATCACAAATGACACTTCATTGGTAGGTTCCATGGCAATACAGGCTCACTGGTGTTTTTTTTTTCCTCTGGTCGGATCAGGTTTTGGGTCATTATCCACGCGTATTTTTGTGGGTTGGCCAGGGCGGTTTGGATCTCCTGACGGGTCAGTTTGGGACGGGTGTTAAAAAAAGCCGACCCGCGCATCACTAATGCTCAGCATTAGCTCTTAATGTTTATCATAATTAATAGGTATGACCGAAGGTAGCTTAGCAGCTATCGAGGGTGACGTTCCCATTTCATTGAGTTTGTGAATTATTATTCATGGCGCGTAACGTTACATATTAAGCTGTTTTGGTTATCAATGGCTTCATGATTACAGTTAGCTGCACTGCTACCATGTTAATACACCTGATTAAAATATTAGTTTACAGCTGTCCTTGGGTCACAAGGTTCAGTTTGAATTTACTACCAAGTTTATGGCAAAATAAATTACCATAAAATAGTTTAAGTTATTTGCAAAAAAAATAAATAAATACTGCGTTGCAGTAGTGTCTGTCATGCCCACAGAGGCGGGACACGACGGGTGTAGCTCATCAACCAACCATTAGCTTCCTTTATATGCAAGTTTATCGCAAAGCTTCATTGCGAAGTATTGAGCCAATGTTCCATTGCCATACTAAGCGTTTTTCTTGTCTCTCGTCTGCCCGTATTTACCCGCCTTGTCCGTCACCCGTTTGTGCTCTCCTTACCTACTTACCTCCCTTCCTCAGACCAGCTCCCGTACCTAACCCACCTGTCCTGCTGAGCCCGGTATCTCCTGTCGTCCCCTCCACGCGTGTCCTGTACCTGTGTCTTGTTGGACGGATCCCCCTGGCAATGACCCCTGCTTTCGGACTTCGACCTCGACTCCTGCGCGCCCCATCAGTACCTGGTCTTCGGCTCTCCTCTTCGGGGATCGCCCCCACGTCTCCGGCTTATGCCGGTTACGCCTTACCTGAGAGGACGAATTTCCTCCGCTACGCGGTGCTCTCACTCACCTTTGCTGGCTCACGACTTCTTGGTTCATTAAAACCCTGCATCTCTGGATCTCTGTCTCACAGACAAAGTCTGACAGAATACTTTGCCTCCAGATGGATCCAGCAGGGACCTTGGAAGGTCGTATGGCAGCTCTGGAACAACTAGTCGCATCGCGCGCAGCACAGGTGCCCCTCCCAGATTCTCCCCCGCATCCTACTGCCCCTTTGCCAATTGCCATGCCCGAACGCTACGGTGGAGATCTGGATCAGTGTCGGGGGTTCCTCATGCAGTGTGGCATATACGTGGAGGAACACCCCGAGATGTTCCGTAGTCCCGGAGCTGAAGTTCGCTTCACGATCTCCTTGTTGACGGGCCGTGCACGAGAGTGGGCAATGGCTCTGTGGGCTGATAACAGCCCTCTCCTGATGTCAGGAAGAGAGTTCCATCGGGCTTTGATGGAAGTATTTGACCATCCAGCTGTAGGGAGAAGACCAGGGTTCCGCCTGTTAAAATGTCGCCAGGGAAATTGATCGGCAGCCGAGTTCTCCCTGGAGTTCCGGACCATCGCCGCCAACATTCGATGGCCGGACGATTGTCTACAGACCATCTTCTTGAAAGCCCTGAACCCAGACCTCCAGGACGAGCTTACCCAAAAGGGGGAGGCTCCCTCTTTCGAAGACCTGGTTAGACAGGCGATCCGGCTTGACAACACAGTTAGGGACAGACGGCGCCGGCGAACCCAGACTGAAGCCCCTCGAGGGACACCCCATCTGGCGATTGAGGCTCCCGAACCGATGCAAGTTAGTCGCTCGCCCCTTACCTCAGGAGAAAGAAGACGCATCCAGGGAGGGCTCTGCCTATACTGTGGAGGAGCCGGTCATACCGTCTCCGCCTGCCCCAGTCGACCCAGCCGAGATGAAGCCCTCCTTCTGGTAGGTGTTTCTTCCTCACCCTCCATGTCTATCTCTCAAATCACGATACCGGTGTTCCTTGAGTGGGGAAACAAACGTCGGAGAGTAAGGGCACTTATCGATAGTGGCGCGGCTGGTAACTTCATTGATGCAAACCTGGCTAATCTGATGAATCTACCCCTGCAGACGCTCACTCACCCTATCTCCATACAAGGGGTTACGGGGGAACGGATGGTGGAGGGAACAATCTGCCACCGTGTGGGTCCGTTTGAAATGCAGGTGGGGGCTCTACATAGGGAAGAGCTCGAGGTCTTTGTCCTCTCCCAAGCGAATATCAGGATTACAAGGACGTGCTCAGTAAGGAAAAGGCGTTTAATCTACCTCCTCACCGAGAATGTGACTGTTTGATTGAACTATTAGAAGGCGCTACCTTACCTCGCAGTAGGTTGTACCCCGTCAGGAGGAAGAGTCTCTGGAGACCTACATCCGTGAGGGGTTGAAACAGGGAATTATTCAACCATCCACCTCTACGGTGACAGCGGGCTTTTTCTTCATCAAGAAGAAAGACGGGGGATTACGCCCTGTTGTGGACTACCGAGCCCTGACTGCCATAACCATTAAGAGGAGAGAGCCTCTTCCACTGATCCCTTCTGCCCTGGAACAGCTTCGGGAGGCCATCATATTCACTAAACTAGATCTATGCAGCACCTACAATTTGGTGAGAATCCGCACGGGAAATGAGCTGAAGATGTTGTTTATCACCAGTAGGGGGCAGTATGAGTACTGGGTTATGCCATACGGAATGGACTGCATTTGTATAGCGCTTTTTTCCAAAGCGCTTTACAATTCATGCCTCACATTCACCCATTCATACACACACTCATACTCCGGTGGCGGACGCAGGACGCAGGGCACCAACCAGCTCATCGGGAGCAATTTGGGGTTCAGTGTCTTGCTCAAGGACACTTCGATGGGGACAGGAGGACCCGGGGCTCGAACCTACAACCCTCTGGTTGCCGAACGGTAGCACTACCTCCTGCGCCACCATCGCAGTGGTTCGCTCGCTTCTCATTCCGGGTCAGTTACCTGCCTGGAAGCAAGAACGTGAAGGCTGATGCCTTGTCCAGGCAGTTTGACCCCCCAGAAAGTGAAGAATGCACTTACCCAGTCCTTCATCCTTCCTGTTTTATCTCATCCATTACCAGGGGTTTGGAAGAGACCATTGCGTTAGAGAATGAGAACCAATCTCCCCCTGCGGACTGCCCACCTGGGTTGATGTATGTGTCGTCTTCTCATCGCCAGGAGTTACTGCGCTGGATTCATGCTCAGCCGGGAACCAGGCACCCCGGGGTGTCCGCCACCCAGCTGCTTGTTGCTCGTCGATATTGGTGGCTCGGTTGGCGACAACAGGTCCAAGCTTTCGTCGATAGCTGTCCCGATTGTGCTCGATGTAAATCCACCACCACAAGTCCCGCTGGTCTCCTTCAGCCCTTACCTGTTCCCGCTAGACCTTGGTCTCATGTCGCAATGGATTTCATCACGGACCTGCCCCGATCATCGGGAAAAACCACCATCCTCACCATCGTCGACCGTTTCTCGAAGATGTGTCGTTTAGTTGCTCTCCCCAAGTTGCCTTCGGCTGTGGAACTCTCTGAAGTCTCTCTTCTGTTTTACAGGCATCCCCGATGATCTCGTCTCTGATAGGGGACCTCAGTTCACATCCCAAGTGTTTCGGGAGTTCTGCTCCAAATTACGGATATCGCTCAGTCTGACTTCTGCTTATCACCCTCAGGCTAATGGATTAGCGGAACGTACTAACCAGGAAGTCTCAAAGGCTCTCCGTCTACTGAGCAGGACCGACCCCACGAGCTGGGCATCTCACCTGATCTGGGTGGAGTATTCCCTTAATTCGCGGGTGAGTCCAGTTACGAAACTAACCCCCTTTCGATGTGTGCTAGGATTCCTGCTGCCTTTGTTCCCCTGGGACTTTCCGAATGGGACAGTGCCATGCGTGGATGCCTGGTATCAAGACAGCAAACGAGCCTGACGTCGGATCCAGACTGCTCTCCATAGTCAGGCGGATCGGAATAAGGTTCAAGCCGATCGTCACCGCCGCCTTGGATTCCCCTAAAGAGTAGGGCAACAGGTGTGGTTGTCTATGAAGAATCTTCGGATTCCGGGATGTAGGAAACTCACGGCCCGGTATATCGGGCCATTCCGGATTCTGCAGAGAGTGGGACCTGTCTCGGTGAAACTGCAGCTTCCGCGCGTTTACAGGATTTGTCCCACCTTTCACGTGTCGTTGCTGACACCTGTCTGGTACAGCCCGCTGCAACCGACAGCTGAAGTTCCTGAGGAGAGCCTGCCTCCAGTAGCTGATGAGGGACCCTCCGCCAGGATTCGATCCCTTCTGGATTCGCGGAGGAGGTGGGGACAACTGCAATATCTAGTCGACTGGGCAGGGGATGGTCTGGATGAACAGAGTTAGGTTCTTGCCTCCGCAGTGACAGATCAGGAGCTGAAGGCTGGACCCATCCCGACAAACCGGCCCCCCGTGCCAGGGGTCGTCCTCGCAAACGTCGTCGGCCTCCCGGAGGCGGCCATCGGGGGGGCCATCCTGCATCTCTGGATCTCTGTCTCCCTTTGTGTACAAGTCTGACAGTGTCTGTATTTTTACATGCTCTTTTTAAGTGCATTTGCATTTGTAAACAGCGCTGGAACAAAACATGATTTTTCACATTATTTAGTCTCCCTCATGTTGAATTACTTAGAATATCATTGAAATAAAATAAAAACTTCTGTTTATCAATAATGACCTATATTTTTTACCCTTATTATCCTCACCCCTACTCTTTGACCCTAAAGTGCAAAGTGCGAATGGGACATTACATGTAGTGGTAGTTTTTGCAATGTTTGAATAATTTGTACAATTTAACTTGTTTAGTGGATAAAGAATGACAATGGATTTTGATCACTGGACACTTTTGAGAGGTGGGTGCTTTAAGTTTTAGCATGCTAGGAAATGAAAAAAGTAAAATTTGCTATAATTTATTTCGGGTCATTTTTGTACTCCTTTATCAATATTGCAATATTTGCAATTCTTACAATATTGGGCAGCTCTATTATCCAATAAAGGCAATCGCACTGATTGGCAAAAAAAAAAACTGAGTGGCAGTGTTATCAGTTTGGATGCTGCTAGAACGCATGTAAAATGGAAAAGTGGTGTTGCTCTTTTGATGGACTGCCAAAAACCTAAGAGAATAGAAGCAAAACAGAAACACCTGGAGTCTGGTCTCTGAAACTTGGATTTGTGGTTGTCCTTGTGTGTCAGCTATGTTGGATTTTTGGGTGAAATCATACCTTAAATTTTATACTCCATTGACTACCCATTAAGTAAATATTTTGTATCTTTCATTTAAATTCTGTGTAAAGTTTTTATTGAACATCCATGATGATGAGTCCTTTATTCTCAAACATAGAGGGGGATGGTTAGATAGTGTTAGCTATCCA
Source organism: Hyperopisus bebe (assembly GCA_026777045.1). Classification (NCBI taxonomy): domain Eukaryota; kingdom Metazoa; phylum Chordata; class Actinopteri; order Osteoglossiformes; family Mormyridae; genus Hyperopisus; species Hyperopisus bebe. The sequence continues at coordinate 11,491,357 of JAODJW010000033.1, forward strand.
AGATAAACCCAGTTTTCCTTATTAAGGGGCTACTTCACAAAGCAGACAGAGAGTTAACTTAACAATTTTCTCTAGATGTCAGGAAACCCTGTTTTTGATGACATATCAATGTCTTATGCTCTACTAGTCCTTTGGTAAGGTGTATGAATCCCTGTCGAGTCCCACTGCCTTTAATTTAAGCACAGTCTCCTCAACTAAAATTAGCCATTTTGCAGCATGTTTTCCCACTCAGTATGTCTAAAAGGGACATGTTCTGGTGGGAAAGTGACATCAATGCATACATGCTATAATGGCAATCCAAGTCATAGTGTAGCAGGTAGAAGTCTCAAGAACAACTGGGCTGACAGTTGTTTGATCAAACCTTTCAACACTCATTTGTAAGGCTTCACCAGTTCATCTTAACTGTGAGGGATACCTGTGGAATGAACTGTGGATCTAATACCACTATGTCAGACTTTTTAGATTGAATGACAGTCATTTTCCACGATTCAGATGAACTGATAAATGCCTCTTGGTTGAATGATGAAACGTTTTCATGATCAAACAAAAAATGCAGTTATTTTTGTCTCATTGCTGCTAGATTTCTCATTAATTATTGTGTGTTAAAAAGAATGTAATGCATTTTGTTCTTTGGCCACTTGGAGTCAGTGTTTTACTTTATGAAAATTATTTTAAAACAGTGGGATGACATTGTCTTGTGAGGTGGTATAGTTCCGTTGAACCCACATATAATGCTATAATTTATAATGACTAATTAGCATCCAGAGAGTATTTTATAAATGTTGAGATTAAACTAGTAATACTTCCGCATTGCCGGCAGTAAGTCAGACTCGTTCCCGGTGAGGGTTGGACTCCACCATGGCTGCCCTTTATCACCGATTCTGTTCAGAACCGTTATGGACAGAATTTATAGGCGCAGCCAGGGCGTTGAGGGTGTCAGGTTTGGTGACCTCAGGATTAGGTCTCTGCTTTTTGCAGATGATGTGGTTCTGTTGGCCTCATCAGACCGTGACCTTCGGCTCTCACTGGAACAGTTTGCAGCCGAGTGTGAAGCGGCTGGAATGAAAATCAGCACCTCCAAATGAGACCATGGTCCTCGGCCAGAAAAGGGTGGAGTGCTCTCTCCGGGTCGGGGAGGAGGTCCTTCCCCAAATGGAGGAGTTTAAGTATCTCGGGGTCTTGTTCACGAGTGAGGGAAGGATGGAGCAGGAGATCTGCCCCAGTCCACACCCAAGTCCCCATATTCTGCTTCCACATTGGAAGGCTTGTCAGTGGGACTGAGGAGGTCTTCGAAGTACTTCCTCCACCGACCCAAAACAGTTGAGGTCAGCAGCACCCCATCTCCACCATAAACAGTGTTGATGTTGCACCACTTTCCGCCCGGAGCTGCAGGATGGTGAACCAGAATCGCCTCAAAGCCATCCGGAAGTCGTTTTCCATGGCCTCGCCAAACTCCTCCCACACCCGAGTCGGACTGAATGTCCCCTGCCTCCCCCCAGACACGTTCTGCCAGAGGTAGGAGTTGAAACTCCCCCTGACAGGGGATTCCGCCAGACGTTCCCAGCAGACCCGCACTATACGCTTGGGTTTACCAGGTCTGACCGGCTTCCTCCCCCACCAGCGGAGCCAACCCACCACCAGGTGGTGATCAGTTGACAGCTCCGCC
>JAODJW010000033.1:11523309-11536345 GCA_026777045.1 Hyperopisus bebe
CTGAATGGCCTTGCACCAGAATACCTTAGTGATCTGCTGACCTCATACAACCCCCCGCGCTTGCTTTGTTCTCAAGGCGCGGGATATCTGTTAGTACCTAGGGTAGAAAGAGCTAGGCAGGCTGCAGAGCTTTCTCCTATAGAGCTCCTCAGCTGTGGAATGGTCTTCCACCAGATGTGTGGGTTTCAGGCTCACTCTCAATGGATAAGTTAATGGATAAGGTGTAGTGTCGGCTCGAGATCAGCTCAGAAAAGAGAAGATGGAGAAGAGAGTTATTGCCCTACACCTAACCTAACCTCCAGCAGTACTGAAGTAACTATGGCTATTTCACCTGTTGCATAGAGAGATAAAGGAGCAAGGCGCTCACTTCCTGGCTCGTGAAAATTGAGTATGGAAGGCTGTTTAACTGTTAACGTGTTAACATGCTGGTTATATAAAACACGTAGTGGGAACAGTACAACGGCATAAGAGATAATTGCAAGCATGGAAGCTTCTGTACTTAGTTAAATTATTTTATGAGGTATTGACTAGCCAAAGAAAATATGCTAGTGGTCAAGAAATACATGGGTAAATTGAATGAGTAAACCGAATACTTTGTCCTCCCTTTTCCCAGTTTCTGTATTATTCTGTCCTAATGATGTTATAATGTACCACAACACACCCCTGTAAATTGGTGTTACCTTGGGGTAACTTTGTTGTGAAAGACCCCATTTATAAATACTGTACATTGAATTGAATTTTGTATTAGGAATTGGGAAATCTTTAGGAGAGGTTTTTAAATGGCTAGCACATACTGACATCACAAAAACATACCTTATAAATCATTTAAATACAGTTTTCTTTGCCTTCAGTTTTATCTGATCGGAGTTTACTACTTAATGCCTATAAAAACCATCATATCATTTGATGCATGTCCTTCAGGAAAGAAAATGTGAGTTCTCACCAATACTTGTCAAGCTGGATGGTTTAATTTTTTATTTGGCATGCAGCCTTTGCACTGCTAGTTGCCAGCAGTCAGTATTTTCCCATGAATAGAAGTTAAGTCATGTTCAAAAGTCAGCATGACAAAAGTATTAATACTGAGAAAACCAGTGAGTCACAACGTGGGAAAGCATGCTCTACTGTTATTCGAGTTATTTTTTTTATTTTAGGGAGGGGTTTGATATACTTAACTGGCTATTTTACTTTTCAACTGCACTGTATTATTAAAACACAATTGCAAGGACAAAATATCCCTGCTGCCAATTATAAAACGTTTTTTTTTCCTCTGAGTTCTAAGAGCACATAACTGAAATCTTTTTTGTGTTTAACGCCAAATTTTTTTTCATTATTTAGGGTTATATGGTATGACAGATTCTGTGTAATTATAGAAAGGTATTTTCTGTACTAAAAGTATGCTTTTAAAAGAATGCTGGTATTGATGGCAGAATATAAATTTAAGCTGGGATGTCGAGACCTCCCTCTCACCAGCCACCTCCTCCAGCTCCTATATCCCCATTTGAAGTCAACAGTTCTCCATCTCTGCTCTAAACAGCGTGGGTAAAGCCTTACATCTCTCTCCTGTATCACCTGACGGTTTGCCAGAATCTTTTTGAGGTTAGCCAAAAGTCCTTTTCCATGGCTCCTCCCACACCTGAGTTTTGACTTCAGCAACTGCCAAAGCTACTTTTTGCTTGGCCTGTCAGTAACCATAAGCTGCATCAGCAGTCCCACAAACTAACCAAGCTCAGAAGGCCTCCTTCTTCAGCCTGAGAGCTCACCTTACTACTGGTGCCTATCATTGGGTTTGAGGATTGCTACCACGATAGGCACCAACAACCTTATGGCCACAACTCTGCACAGCTGCCTCAGCAACGGAGTCCCGGAACATGGCCCATTCAGTTTCAGTGTCCCCTGACTCCCTTGGGATGAAAGAGAAGTCCTCCTGGAGGATTGAGTTAAAGATATTCCAGACAGGGGCCTCTACCAGATGCTCCCAGCATAGCCTCACTATGGCAACCCTCTTGTTCACCGGGGTGAACTCCAATGTCCTCGCACTTAATGGGGGGCTATAATTAGTACCACCCCTGCTCAGCCCCACTCACCATGAGCAACTCCAGAGTAGAATAGAATCTAGCCCCTCTCCTGAAGTGTGGTTCCTTTTATCTAGTCGGTATCTGTCTACTGTACCTCTCACACCAGCTCAGGCTCCTTTTCCACTAGAGAGGTTACATTCTGTGTGCCTGTTACCTGAAAATTACCTGCAACCTTATAATTATATTATTAAGTTATTTATTATTTTAATTCAATAAACAGTATGTGGATGTATAAGCTGATGATATCTCCTTCCCTAAAGTAGATAAATGAATTATAGAGCGATATCTTGGTTTGAGAGCATAATTCGTTAAGGAAACGTGCTTGTAATCCAAAGCACTTGTATATCAAAGCGAATTCATTGCGTTGTCGTTAAACGGATTCATTGCTCGCATTGGTACACCCTTATTCGGGTGGTGCTTTCTACTAAATTTTGACTATACGAGTGAGGCTCACCGACTGAGACCAAGCATGGGAAAGGATTACCCACAATCCCGCAGAGAGGGCGAGAGAGAAAGAGAGAGAGAGAGAAGAACCATCGGCTCAGTTGTGATTACGTGACGCTAGGCAGACAAATTGTATATGTAATACTCGTATTGTAAGACCTTGCTCATTTATCAAGTTAAAATTTATTAAAAAATTTTGCTTGTCTTACAAAACACTTGCAGACCAAGTTACTCGCAATCCAAGGTTTTACTGTATAAGATATATTTGAATATATTACTTTTAGTATGTTTAGTATAGGAACCACACTAGGAGTTTGCATTATTTATTTTTCAATGGTTGAAATTATAGTATCAGTAAGCAACATGTGATCTACACAGTGATCTACAACTATGCATAAAATATTTTAATGACAGATGTATTCACCTGCTGTTTTACAACTATATAATTTTTCCTTGGTTAAATTACCATGAGAAATTGTTTGACGCACATGATATGTATCTATTTAGGCTTTTGGGTGTCAGCATTCCCTGGAAATGTCATAAGTTCTCTTTTCTTTATTTTGCATCCATCATAATTATAGAACTCACTGATGTCTTTTATACTGACAACAGTAATTTTGAAAACAGCCAAAAGGAAATGCAGAATATGTATATTTCTTGGGGTGAGCCTGGACCACTTATCAAGAGGCACACACACAAGCTATGAGCCATTTAGAGACACACCTAACCACATACTTTGGGACTGTGGGAGGAATCTGGGGAAAATCATGGGGAAGAAATCTTCCATACACACAGAACTGAATGCATGAACTGAATCCACAACCCTAGAATTGTAATTCTACAGTGCAACCCAATGACTCGATTACAAAGTAACAAACATAATAATTAAAAAACTAAGATAACAGTAATATTACTTCCTACACTAAAACTGTAATAATATTACTACTACTATTACTACTACTACTATTACTACTACTACTACTATAATAATAAAAATAATAATAATAATACATCACAACACGCTGCTGGGATAGCACTTTGATGATGTCTAAAACAATAGGAGTTTCTGTGGATTGGTGAACTAAGCATGTGTTTTATATACTTTCGTCCAGTTTAAGGTATACCTTATGTTTACAGGAGTCTTGGCAAATTTCAAAGAATAAATGAAATAGGCTAGGGTACATATAGGCATTGTACAAGAACTTGCTTAAAAATAAAACATTGCTCTTCATGTATAAATGATTACTGGATTCACTTTAGAATGAACTTAATAACACTTAGACTATCTTGGTTTTAATGTTTGGCAGGTTCATATCATATCTAAATATGAAGTAAAAAATTGCAAAACTTATTGAAAAACAATTGGTTTACCCAGCATATCAGGTCAATAACTATGGTTGAATGATAGCGGTATGATTGCCTGAAGGTCACAGCGGGCGGACTGACATCATCATCTGGATTTCCCTTGCATTAGTCACTGGAACATGCAAACCGGCATTGATATACAACAGGACCTCAAGCCCAGAGAGAATGGCAGGGCATCCATGAGTCATGTTGTTAATGTGGCCCAGTATAGACAAGCCTGCATCACAGCTACCTCAGCAGCTGCCCTGCCATTTGCTCAGCAGCATGCCGTAAGTAAACTCTTGCTGTTAAGATGGCTGGCTGTAATGCACACAGGAAGGGGAGGTATAACAGTGAATTAGGGAGTTAATCAAGCCGGGGTTACTCCATCTATTTGCATCGCACGCCAGGCTGCTGATGTAGACATATTTTAAAGGTAGCTTAACACTACATGGTCGATGAGGGTTTTTATTGGTGCTATATTCATACACCAATTCAATTAGGAAAGCGGGATTTGTTGATAACAAAGAAACTGTCCCACGTGTCTCAACGCAAGGAATGTGGCCGCATGTTTCAGAAAGCACGCACAAGCAACTGGCTTCCAGTGATATAATGTTGGTACAATTAATGATGTAAGGGTTTCACATTTCATTTGAAATATCACATTTAACTACTATCTGAGGTCACATCAGTAATTGGCATTTGTCCTTGCTAAAAATCTCCCAGTGGTTACAAGATTATGCTAAAGTCATTTTTTCATATTGTACAATGTGTCTTTATAGAAATTTATTTAGAGAAAATATTTTCAATTAGTGATAATTGTGGCTGAATAATATGAATTAACAGACATATCTCAACTTCCTTTATTTAGGATAAGGTTACAAAAGACCTTTGTTCTGTTTAAAAATGGTCCACCAAATAAAGGCAATATATGGAAAACAACTTTATAATAATTGAACCTTTGAATCACTCAAATTTTATGAAATTACTTTCACAAACAGGTGCCCCATGTAATAAAATAGCTAATGATGCCAACCAATTGAACAGTTAGGCATCTTAAACAGCACCCATCCATTTTATGTAAACACTTGTCCTACTCATGGTCCAATGGAGTTCTGGAGAATATCCTGGAGGCTACGGCTGCAAGGCAGGAAACAACCCAGGACAGGGAACCAATGCATCACAGGACACACTCACACACCATTCACACTAATGGGCAGTCTGGTACCACTAATTCACCTCAGCACATTTACGGATTGTGGGGGGAAACTGGAGTACCTGGCGATAACCCAACCATGACACAGGGAAAACTGTGCTGAGGTGCACACATATGGAGCCATGGTAGACACTCAAACCCTGGTCCCAGAAGTCTGAGGTAACAATGCTAACCACTGCACTACCGATCTTAAACAACACCTTCAAAAACTATTTTTTCAATAACACTATAGATCTGAGTTTTACACACCGGTTCCATCACAGTGAAAAAGAGCATCTACAGTATTTTACGTGTATTTGCACTAGAACCAACAAATGACTCTTTAGAGTTGCTTCAGGATCGACCTGTTCAAGTCAGGTTATACGATTTATGGGTATTCATAAGTATCCTGGCTCTGGGAGACAGTGAGTTAAACTTGTCCTCCACCTGGGTATGCGAGAAACACATTGGGTGGGGATTTTTCCATATGCTTCTGTATACTTCCTATACTGTCTAAAAACAATACATTAGTTGTAGTCTGAACACACTGTGTTGGTATCCTTTTACTGATGTAATCAGTGTTCAAGAACATTATGGGTATGTTCAAAGGTCTTTTTATGAAAGGTACAACTGTCCATCTGGTGGGCCTGGCTGCCCTGGATACACTGCGTCTATTTTTTATCATCCCCTCTTCTTTGACCCGTGCTTTATTTTAAGACCACTGATTCATCTGCCATTCATTTCAGAAAGCCACAAACCAGCTCTAGCTTTGCAGCTCACACTGTTTGGGTGAGAGAGAAAGAGTCCCTTGCGTAGGTGCGTGAGTGTGTGACCAAAAATCAGCTTCTTTACTAATGCACAGTTATTTGTTTAGCTTGCTGGCCAGTGCCCCACTGTAATCAGCTTCATTACACCTATCAGCAGAAGGTTGCAGACCTCTCCTTGTATTTCCCCATAATTTTATCCTATTTTACGAGCATTACAATTAGCATATTATGGGTTTACCTGACAACTCAAATTAGTTGATTTCAGCAAATATATGGAATATCAGATGATAATGCATTAAATTGGGATCCCAAAAAGAGCACATGCAGTGGAGGTATGACACTGTAAAAAACACCTTTTTGGCTGACTCACTGGGCCCGTTTTTGCATTTTCTGCGTTCTGTAATGGAATCCCTTGTGTAAAACTGACAATTTAAACATAACGATCAACAGATTTTTGAAGGTGGGGGTCAGCATTTGTTCTCAATACAGAGTCCCAGAGACACGATCAAGGACCTGAGTTCAAAATGCAGAATGATGCACAGGACAAATGACCTAGAGTGAGCTTTTCTGGAGAGTCCCAGGAGGGGAGGGTAACTTGTTGGAATGAAGGTACTGTTGCTTAATATCTACAACCTAGCAACCCAGAAAGCTGGATACCCTGGTCAGCTGGACTTTAGGATTGGTCAGACAGCTGGCATGGGCTCCGCCTATTTACTTGGCTGGGGAAGAAAAAATAATAAAAATCAAAACATCCTCAGCACTTCACCCACTCCTGTGCACTTGACCTCACAGCACTTTAATCTCCAATTGTGTTTGTTGTCATTTATTTATTTAATTTAATCGTTTTGATTTGTGTCTGAACAAATATACATTATATATATATTTATACACCAATACATGTACTGTTACTATCTGTTAGTCTGGAAGATCTCAGAGCACAGATTGCCTTGCAGCATGGATTCTCCATATGCGGCCTTACAGTACTGTCCAGAGCACACCTTTCAGCGGTAAGTTACATTGTGCAAATGTTTCTTTGTATTAAAATAAGCTCTGTAATCTTTTAGCAATGGAAACCATCCATAAGTGATCATAATGCATACTTTAGTGCATTTCACTGAAGACTAGTGGCTCTGTTCATTTTGGGGTTAAAGGACAGGTGATCAGGAAATGTTTTACTGTATGCCTGTTGTGGATTTCTCAGCAAAACCCACAGGAAATGACACATATATGTGCAGTAGAGCACAGAAGTTTGTTCTCGTTAACTAATGAAGGTGAAGCAGCATTTCTTGTCAAACAAGCTTAGGCAGCCTGGTGATTTTAGAGAGTGTGTCTGTGTAAATATGGGGTGGCTTTGTCTATGGTTACAGCTGTTATGAGTGCATGATATTTATAGTTGTGCCATACTTATAGTAACAATGCAAGTATACAGAAGCCTCTGGTTTAAAGTAGCAGGCAGATCATCAAAATGCTGGGTTACTTCTTTTCCCTAACATATACACGGCCACTGAGAAGTGTGGGTGTTTGGCCATTCAATCCTGCAGATAAGAAGTACTATGATTGCATATACAGTGTGGCTGTTATTAACAACCAATGTGTCATCATTTATTTCTAAAAATAAATTTTCAGAAGTGAAATTCTTCATTTTCATTTATATATTAACATTAAGTACTATAAGTATATAATATATACTTTTATATTAGCATTAATTATATATATCCATCCACCCTTCTAAATGAATATTCAGCACAGGAGTGGGGGCCTGAAGCCCATTTACTGTAGCATAGTAATTAAAACATTCTCAACATACCCCTATAACTATGACTTAACTGATGTAGTATTCTGTGTTTTCTCATTTAATGTGTAACCTTTAAATAAATCACAGTCGAAATGCCAGACTGCTACAGTTTTTATTACCGATGCTGCCATTACTCTTGAGTGGTTGAATCTTTTACTTATTTAGTTTTACTTATGTGTTTAACTATTAATAATAATTTAGTTATGCTGTAGTCCTCAATTTTTGTCCACCCTTTGCAATTTTATGTCAATAATTATAATTTATATAAATGTAGTCTATCATGATTCCATGTTAAAAAAAGCCTAAATACAGGGACTTATAGAAAGCAGAAAAAAACAACATGCCTACGCAGCATTTATGCTGAGTTGAAGGAATGTTATTTTATATGTGCAGCACCTGTGCAGAAATGTCATTAGGACAGTGATCTGTGGTCCATGAAATGTGTGTGTGTGTGTGTGCTGGTGTTTTTGTTGCTTAACTTAACTAGGCAACTATTCAAAACTGAGCTTTCAATTAATCTACAAAAAACTGCCAAATACTATGCCTTTTATCTACTGCCTACCAATAATAGTCATTACTAAAAAGGACATAAATTCTTCACACCAATTTCACAGCCCAATAAAGAATCTAAACCACACATGAATGACAAAAAAGTGATATCTTTGTATATGTATTATCTATGGTTTCTGTATGCCAGGCAACCTGTGGGTCTTTTGTCCACCTTTAAATGCTCCTTACCTTTAAATGCACCAACAATTCCACTGAAGTTCCATAATGTGAAAACAGAATTATTTATGAAATCTTTAAAGTACAGTAAACTAATGGTTACACAATAAGAGGATTTAACTTATATTTAACATGTTGGAATTCCATAATTTGTGTGTTTCAAGCACAACATTTTTGTACATGCAAAGTGTATAAATAAACTGCAATGAAAACATATTATCATTAATTTATTTTGACAATTATGATAGACAATTACGATACTATCAACATGATTTCATGAACACATAATGAAATAACAAAAATATGGAACTTAAAAAATTCACATGCTCCTCCAGAATACTAATTTCTGTTATAATAGCACCAAAAAAAAAAGTGTTCATGACTTTTACTTACTGGTTAAAATTCAAATATGATACAATTTAGAAGATACGTTTGACAGTTGATCATCTCTTCCAAGTGCTTACATATTTTCACATAATTATGAAAACTAAGTTGCCAAATAAAAAAAAATGTTTTATGCGATGGTAGTGCAGGATGTAGTGCTATCGTTCGGCAACTGGAGGGTTGCAGGTTTAAGCCCTGGTTCCTCCTGACCCTGTCAAAGTGTCCTTGAGCAAGACACTGAACCCCAAATTGCTCCCGGTGTGCAGGTTGGTGCCTTGCATGGCAGCCTCTGCCACCAGTGTGTGGATGGGTGAATGTGAGGCATGTATTGTAAAGCGCTTTGAGTCCTCGTAAGAGTAGAAAAGTGCTATGTAAATACAGTCCATTTACCATTTATGCTTATTGTAAAACAAACATTCAACTCTCAAATCAAAATCAAACGTTTCATTAGTGTTTTTCAACCACCTATTTTTTTATTTAGCCATGTAGAGCTTAATCAGAGAATAATTTAAAACGGAAATCAACAACTGTGCATAGTTCTTTATTTTCTGAGATTTTTTTGTGAATTTAGCTAGACGCAGTCAAATGCATATTATTGTGTATAAAGAATAAAAAAACAATGATAAACGTATGTGGGATATGTCACTCTATTTGTCCACCTGGAGGAATTAGAAGAACCAGGCACAACACTGATTGATGTTGAAGAAGGCTCCAGATTGTCATGCTGTATGTTTTGATTGCATTTTCTTACAAAGAAAGTAAAAAATTGAGCTTGAGACAACAGCCTGTTTCATGGTGACCTCCAGCACCACTGAGAGTGGTCTGTCTTCAAGTGGACACTGCACAGTTTTGTTCTGTGGCTGACAAAATAACTTTATAGGACCCTTTGAGATTTCTCTCTAAACAATAATTGATGAGGTACCAACCCAATTTCCTTACTGAATTTGATTTATTGGTGTCATTCAAATTCTCAGGTGTGCCAAAAACAGAATTCTGGACGTAAATACTCTATGTGCCTTTCATTTGCCAAGGTTTGGTGGTACAATATGAAAACTGAAATACAAGCAATACCCAAAAATCTGCTCATCTGCTTATTCTCTTCCACAACATATGAGCTCCTCCTTACATATGAGCAGGGAAATTATGCTTGCCAGACCGGAAGGCTATTTTATACAGTATGCCACATGTTCTTCTTGTAAATGAAGATACATGTAGCTCATGTTAAATGTCTGGATGCTTCTTTCTGTTGCAGCTGTACCTTTTTGTGGCACTTTGATATGTTTGTTAGCTGAATGCTGTCAAGGCTGATTTTCTGGCACTGTACCATTGGCTAGTGTTATTTAGTCGCCTGGGTGCAACTCCAGCTCCTGTCCCATTTCCTCACTGAACAGGCTTCTTCTCACCCCAGAGTGGTGATGTCATTATTGTAGGCTATCAGTAAACCCATCTAGTCTCTAGCAATGAATGTGAACTATTCCTCCAGTGTATGACCTGAATTAGTAGCCATTCAGCACCTGCTGGGAGCCTATGTAATTCCTGTGTTGTCACTGAGCTAAATTGCTTTCAAAATTAGTAAAAGATAATTAATTGGAGTTGATTGGAAAGAAATTTAAATCTTAGAAGATGGTTCTCCTACTGTCTGTAACTGTAACTGTCTGTAACTGAAATACACTATATTATCAAAAGTATTGAGACACCTGCCTGTACACACACATGAACTTTAATGACATTCCATTCATAATACATAGGCTTTAATATGGAGTTGGTTCACTCTGTGCAGTTATAACAGCTTCAGCTCTTCTGGGAAGGCCATCCGCAAGGTTTAGGAATGTGTTTATGGGAATTTTTGACCATTCTTCCAGGAGAGCATTTGTGTGGTCAGGAACTGATGTTGGATGAGAAGGCCTAGCTTGCAGTCTCCACTCTAATTAATTCCATACGTGTTCTCTTGGGTTGAGGTCAGGGCTCTGTGTGGGCCAATCAAGTTTCTCCACACCAGACTCACACATCCAAGTCCTTATGGACCTTGCTTTGTGCACTGGTGTGCAGTCATGTTGGAACAGGAAGGGGCCATCCCCAAACTATTCCAACAAAGTTGGGAGCATGAAATTGTCCAAAATGGCTTTAAATGCTGCAGCATTAAGAGTTTCTTTCATTGGAACGAAGGGGCCAAGCCCAATCCCTGAAAAACAACCCCACACCATAATCCCCCCTCAAACTTTACATTTGGCATGATGCAGTCAAGCAATTACCATTCTCCTGGCAACCACCAAACCCAGACTTGTCCACCAGATTGCCAGACAGAGAAGTGTGATTCGTCACTCCAGAGAACACGTCTCCACTGCTTTACAGTCCAGTGGCGGCATGCTTTACACCACTGCATCCGATGCTTTGCATTGCACTTGATGTAAGGCTTGGATGCAGCTGCTTGGCCAGGGAAACTCATTGTACCAAGTTCTCTACGCACTGTTCTTGAGCTAATCTGAAGGGCACATGAAGTTTGGAGGTCTGTAGCTACTGACTCTGTAAACAGTTGGCGACTTCTATACACTTTGTGTCTCAGCATGCTTTGTCCCCACTCTGTGATTTTATGTGGCCTACCACTTCGTGGCTAAGTTGCTGTTGTTCCCAATTGCTTCCACTTTGTTATAATACCACTAACAGTTTACCATGGAATATTTATTAGTGAAGAAATTTTACAAATGGATTATTGCACAGGTGGCATCCTATCACGTACCATGCTTGAATTCACTGAGCGACCTGTTCTTTCATAAATGTTTATAGAAGCAAACTTGCCTAGGTGCTTGATTTTATACACCTGTGCCTATGGAAGTGACTGGAACACCTGGATTCAATGATTTGGAGAGGTGTCCCAGTATTTTTGGCAATATAGTTTGTATAACGTTAAAACTCAAACAAGAACTGTTTGTTTTGAAACCAAATTTAAGATGGTCAAAGTTAAAATCGAACCCCGAGTATGGGCTGGTTCTGTTTTCAGTGTAATGGGGAATATGTAAATAAGAATTGTGGTTAGTCATCCACAATGTCAATCTTTATCAGTTACGTGTCTGCACTGTCTGACACGCACCCATTTGCCATTTTGAGTGTATCACGGATGTAAACACATTTGGTTAACAAACTTAATATTTCATATTCAGTGTTTTTTCTCCACAAAAATGTAATGTTTTATTTAATCAGTAATAAGCAATTTTCATTACCAAAACACACTAGTACTTTAGGTGTTTAAGAAAGGAAAAGTGAGAACACCACAAAAATGTCATTGGACATAACTTTATTGGTCACCTTTAAAATAAAAGTGGCAAGCAGAATACAGGCTCGGTGTTGTGACTGGTGTCAGGCAAGCAAGCAGGAAGCGTGGAAGGACAAGGCAGGCAGGTGAGGATTCAGGACACAAGGGTTTATTATGGGCAAAGGAGCGAAGCACAGGGCAGACGGCAACAAACATCAATGACGGATCTGGGGATATGGACTCAGACGCGGACTTAAATACACAGGACATATCAAACTGATGGAAGACGGCTGGTCACAATCGGGGCAGCACACGTGGTTAATGAGGAGGCGTGGCACACATGAGGATCGGATGAGCTGGGCATGACACTTGGTATACAATGAGTTTATACAGATCCTTCATCATGTGAAATTTTAGAAACCGTACTTGCAAATGTTTCTAAACTTAAACTATCGTTGGGCATTGGTTGGTCAGGGCACAGCACACAGTGACAGCTAGCTTATTCAGCATTGTGGCTTATAATCCATGCATGCAAATATACACATACATGCACTAATAAACGTGTCATTACAGTTTTGTTGTTTACTTTTGTCGTAAAAAAGCATTCACTCTGTAATGCTAGTTTAACATGAACAGATTAACCTATTTCTACTACCCTCCATAGTGAGACTAGCTTGCTAGCGTAGCTTAACCAATGTGAAAATACCAACTTTAAAAGACAAAAAAATTGCATATTCAGTAATACTACTTAAACAAAAAACATCTTACTTGCCTTCATGAAAATGCAGAGAGCAAACATGCATTAAAGGAGATATCGTGTTCCTTTCGTCTCATTGCTGCGACCCAGGCCACCCGACTAGACCCATTGTACGGTAGTGATCACAACATGGTTAAATTCGAGGTTAATTTTAGTGTCCGAAGAGCAAAGTCGAAATTAAAAGTATACAATGTTAGGAAGGCAAACTTTAATGGTATGAGAAGGAAATTAGAAACTGTAAACTGGATGGAGTTAAATAGCAAAACAGTTGAAGAGGCATGGGAATTTTTTAAAAGCAC
>JAODJW010000033.1:11544922-11557377 GCA_026777045.1 Hyperopisus bebe
GATTCCCCCAGAGGAGCTGGAGGAAGTGGCCGGGGAGAGGGAAGTCTGGGTTTCCCTGCTGAGACTGCTGCCCCCGCTACCCGACCGCGGATAAGCAGGAGAAAATGGATGGATGGATGGATGGATGGAGCAACTAACCCCAGAATAAAGGGAGACAACCGTAGATAATATACCATGGCGTGTTGCTGGCTGATCTTTCAAGCAGTTACGAAATTTGAAGGTGTCAGATTCAATGTGCCAATAGATTGCTAAGGCTCGCTCCAACATGGAACAAGTTCTCATTTTCCTTTGCAAGATGTTTCAGCCCATAGTTGGCACATCCAGGTGATGAAGTGGCACTGAAGAGATGAACCTTCATGCAGAATACCTGAGGCTCTACAGTCAGGTCCCCATTCTTCCACCAAAGGAAACGTAAATAATTCCTATTAGCCTCATACACATGAAACTGATGGAACATCTGTTCAACATCACACACCAGTGCAATGTGATGCCTTCTGAATCTAATGACAACACCAATTAGATTATTTACCAGATCTGGGCCTGAGAGCAGATGGTCATTTAGGATAATTCCCCTGTATTTTGCTGAGCAATCAAAAACAATATGGCGCTTCTCTGGTTTTTTGGAGTGATAGACTCCGTGGTGGGGGATGTACCATTTTTCTCCTTCCTTGCCTTTATCATGAACTTCTTCTGCATCATCCCTTTTGATGACCTCATCCATAACCTTAACGTATTGCTCCTTATAGCTCTCATTCCTCAGCAGCTTCCTTTTGAGATGATGTAGCCGTAGCCGACTCTATTGATACATGCTCTCAGCAACTCCCCGAGAGCCTGTTCGATGAATGAATTTGAATGTTTTCGGACACTCGGTGATTCAAAAGAGCTTGTTCGATGAACGAATCGAACTTGCAGGTTTTCGGACACTCGGTCGGTGAATCAAACGAACGGTTCGCGAACCGATCCCAAGAGCCCTCGCGGCATTTACTGTGGAAATGCAGTTAAAACGCTGTTAAAAGGAATGGAATAAACGCAGCTCTTCATCATTTATCACAACAGTGAATTATTGCATTTCTGTATAATAAAACTATATGTCTTTCATCAAAGAACAAACTAAGATATTTATTAACTTTGACGTTCACGCAACAATGTATGCAAGTTTACTTATGCTCATTGTAGGGGTATGTGTGTTGTATTGGTAATATTGCAGTTGTTGTTAACTGCGATGTAGTCCTTGATACTCATACACATGAATTTGACTTAAGTAAAGAAAATAAGAACTATATATACACATATACTATTCAGGATCGACACCCTTTCTGCTTTTTATATATTGTTTTTTTATTGTGAATAGTCAAGCTGAACATTTTTGTTGAACACCAGCGCTATCTTTGTCAAACAATGTAACCTTGAGACTTATTATCATTATTATTATTAGACTTATTATGAGATTTATTATCCGATCCCAAGATTCGTTGAGTCATATGGCGCAGAAAAAAAGACGAAAAAAAATCGGTTTTAAAATCGATTCATTACATTGGACAGTTCAAAAAAATCGAATCAGTTAATTGAGCCGAACTTCCCGTCACTAATATATTGGTGGTATTCGATGGATCATGGTGAGGTGAACAACCTACAACACTCCACCCAAGATCTATGCGGATTGCATACGGTTCATTGTCTTCACCCATGATTACTTGCTGAGATGCCAGTGCCCTTGAACAGTTATAGCCTATTAAAATACTTACTTCACACTCTAGCTGTGGTGGAATTTCACCTGCAATTGAGCTGAGGCGTTTCCAATGATATGCCATTTCACAGGTAGGAATATGCATTCGATTCACTGGTATGCAGTCTTTAGTGTAAGCGGGAGGGAGGTCAATAAGGATCTATATTGGAGTTGTAACCTCTTACTCTGAGACCTTCAACTCTTTCACTGTGCACTAATGCGTTCCTTCCAACCATAGTAGTTAACTTCAGCTTTACAGGATGTGCCTTAATTTGTAAACTACAGCTTACTTCTGGATCAATGAAAACAGCATCACTTTGTGTGGCAAGCAGGGCATAAACCAGTTTTTCCAGACCTGGAATGCAGGCAGAAGAAATCCACACTGGCACAATCATTTAAGTGCTGACGAAGGGTTCTTCAGTCTGCACACTGAGAGACAATGTGGTAGCTGCCTCACCTGAGGAACTGTGATTTGAAGCTGACACCAGTTCAGGTCTGATGTAGTTGTTGTCATGGAGACAGGTCGGGTGTCATCCAATTACAGGTGTCACATGAATGTCTATGATGGCAGTCCTTTGCATTATGGCCTGGCTTTAGGCAACCATAGCAAAGTTTCCTTTCTTGCACATATTTTTGCCTTTCATCTAGGGCGGGGGTTGGGAACCTCCGGCCTCCAGGCCGCATCGGGCCCGCAAGACCATTTGATCCGGCCCATAAGTCAATTAATTAAATGATAAAAAACAAATACCAGCATACCGGTATTCAGGGGAACAAATATATATATATATATATATAGATACCGCAGTTATGTATTTTCCTAAAATAAAATAATATGAAATAAAACAATATAGTAACGAGGGGTTTCTGGATAATATATTCCGTTTTGGTCACGGTAAGAGTGAATTTTACAGAGTGAACACTCTCTGACACACCATGGCGTCAGTAAAAAAAAGAGAAAAGTTGTGACCGAATGTCGCATTTTCAATGAGAAATGGACAAACAATTACTTTTTTGTTGAATTTAAAGGCAAGCCCGTGTGCCTAGTTTGTGGAGATGTGCTCACAGTGATGAAAAAGGTCAATATTGAGCGTCTTTACAGCTTGAAACATGCAAAACTGGATGACTTGAAAGGACAAACGCGCTTGGATAAAGTTAACTCTCTCCAGTGGAGTTTGGATGCCCAACAAGCTGCATTCACAAAGTTGTGTTCTGACAGAGACAACGTCATGCAGACAAGTTTTGTGGTGAGTGAACTAATTGCTAAAAAGCTGAAACCTCATTAAGAAGGAGAATTTGCAAAGGAGTGCCTTGTTGCTGCTGCAGACCTGCTAGCACTGTACAAAGGAAAATTGTTCCAAAGTGTCAGCTTGCCTCGAAGAACCGTCACAGAGCTTATTATTGATATGATATTACAAGATATTAAAAACACACTGAAAGTGAAGAGGTTTTCTTTTTTTTTTTCTCTAGCCTGCGATGAAAACAACACACATAACAAATACTGCCCAATTAGCCATTTTTGTGCAAGGGATCACTGCAGAGTTTGATACGAAGGAGGAATTGCTGTGTTTGCAAGCCATGCATGGCACTACTAAAGTTAAGGATTTCTTTGAGCAAGTTATTTTAGCTATGAACAAATTTGAACTGCCATTTGAAAAGTTAAGTGGCCTTACCACAGATGGAGCCCCTGCCATGGTTGGTCAGCAAAAGGGATTAACATCATTGGTTAAAAAAGAAATGAGTTATCTCAGTCTTGATCCAAGTGAATTAGTTTTATGCCACTGTATCATACATAAAGAAAGCCTTTGTGGACGTTCCCTAAAAACAGGAATGGTTTAACAGGTAGCCACTGACAATTTTAGCCACTGACATTTTTTCCTCCTCATCTTTTCTTACTGTTTCTCACTAGTTTTGCATTTTTCCTTCAGTCAGTGTCACTACTGGTAGCATGAGGCACCATCTGGACCCTATAGAGGTTGCACAGGATGAAGCATCAATACGTGCCATTGCCAGAAGGTTTGCTGTGTCTCCCAGCACAGTCTCAAGGGCATGGAAGAAATTCCAGGAGACAGGCAGTTAATCAGGAGAGCTGGACAGGCCCAAAGAAGGTCCCTAAACCCATCAAAAGGACTGATATCTGAGCAAATTACAAAATGACCTCCAGCAGGCCACTGATGTGAATGTCTCTGACCAAACAATCATAAACAAACTTCATGAGGGTGGCCTGAGGGATGACGTCCTCTAGTGGGCCCTGTTCTCACTGCTTGGCACTGTGGAGCACAATTGGCATTTGCCATAGAATACTAGAATTGTCGTAAACAAGCTGTTCACAATGTTACTGCCTGTAACATTGTTCAGCATGACCGGTATGGTGATTGGTCAGTGATAGTCTGGGGAGGCATATCCATGAAGGGACACACAGACCTCTACAGGCTAGACAATGGCAACTTGACTGGCATTAGGTATAGGGATGAAATTCTTGGGCGCATTGTCAGCCCCTACACTGGTGCAGTGGGTCCTGGGTTCCTCCTGGTGCACAATAATGCCCGGCCTCATGTGGCAAGAGTATGCAGGCAGTTCCTGGAGGAGGAAAGATGTGACAATACCATTAACTGGGCCCCACGCTTGCCTGCCTAAATCCAATAGAACACCTCTGGGACATTTTGTTTCAGTCCATCCGACACCGCCATATTGCACCTCAGACTGTCCAGGAGTTCAGTGATGGCCTGGTACAGATCTGGGAGGAGATCCCCCAGGACACCATCCATCGTCTCATTAGGAGCATGCCCCAAAAAGCATGTGGGGGCCATACAAACTACTAAGTATGATTTTGAGTTGCTGCAATGAAATTTTGGCAAAATGGACTAGCCTGCTGCATCGTTTTCTCAGTATTCAGGGTGTCTTTCAATTCAGCCCTCAGTAGGTTGATAATTTTCATTTCCATCAAACGATGTGGCATCCTTTTCTTCCTAACACATTACCCAGGGTAATTTCCAGTGGGTGGCCATATATGTAGGGTTGCCATAAAGGGAGGGAGGATATAGGACCATTCCAAGGGCCTCTGAGTGCCAAGGGCCCTGAAAGATTTGGAATATTTGGAGCATAATATCATAAACTAATTAGACAGACATTGAAATTACATAGTGAGAAATATGCAGAATATGTTACTCACTATTTTCAAATAAAATAAATATTTTACTTTGTTTTCTTTTTTGACACAAAGAAGCAAATCATAAATCGTATGTTTCCCCTCTTTGTTTTAGCTGGAATGATTTAGCTCTGCCATCCCCCTCATGACTCCCTGGTTAGCCAATATCAGCTGGCCAGCCTATATTTGAATAAGTCAGTGTGAATTCCAGGGCATGTGTAAAGTGCCAAAATTAAAATCTGGTTATTAGAAAAACATTTAAGGCTTCAAGAAGAGAGAAAGAGAAGAGAGTGACAATTGATGTTTTTCTCAGTGAAAGGTCCATTTATATAAACATTAGTGTTTGTCCATACTCATTTTCCATGTGATGCAAATCAATTGTTTTTTTATAAATCAATAGCCAATGTTAATGGTAGTGAAATTAGTTTGCTGCTGCAACAGATAATTATATATTAAAATGTTCATGCTAATTAATCATTACCTCTTCATTAAAAATTAGTTACAATTTATTTCTTGAACTTGGAGAAACTTGACCTTGGTGAAGTTAATGCAATTAATGTATTAGGTCAGTTCTGTCCTAATGTTTCAGTATATGCTCTGCCAGACATATTCTGCCGTGCCAAATCCCTCCCCCAATTGGTAATTTCTACAATGGGACCCACCTCCCATGGTGACATTTAGTCAGAGGGCTCAGAATTAAAAGCTGTGCCCCTGGGTATATGTCTCACTTCAGCCCAAGGAGGATGAGCAGTCTCAACCTAAAGGTACCTGTACTGTATTTACTTAACGGTGTATTGTCAGTACTGGTGACTGTCTTGGCCACAGGCTGTACAGATTATCATCCTTTGTTGTTTTATTGAACTCGTTATTTAGTGCAGGAAGTCACTTCACTCATTGCTGTAGATTTTACTTATGCTACTTTAAATGAACCAGCAAAATGTGCTCAGGTGTGCCCCTTGTTTCAGCACAAAGCAAGTCTGCAGTGCTGTGCCTTTAAACAACCTCCACCGGGACTTTGGAGTACCTTTCAGAATATAAGAATCCCTTTGTTATGTTTCATCATAGTTTGGGCTGGTTATTAAAAGTGTTAAAGTACTTCTTACTATTGAGTACAAGCTTTAGATGGATTTAGTTCTGGACATTGAGGTCTATGTTGCACTGCACAGTGGCTTGACTAGGATTTGCTGTGCTCCATTAGAGTTGTTTGGGTTGGGGGGGGGATGACATCTCTCTGCTCAGAATTCAGGGGAATTTCCGCTGCCTTGAGTGCCAATTTCTATTTTCGAGTTTTTGCTTTTAGACATACCAGGAACTGCAAACTGAAGGAGTGTGATCATTTATACCAAAGGGGAATTCCACTTTGTGCTGGCTGCAGTGAGCAAAGCTGCATTGGGAACAATGGGCTGATGGATCAGTTACGGGCTTATCTCTTTTTTCGGTATACTGGGCTAAATGTCAGTTTCATTTTTTTTAACAAAGAATTTGTTTTAAAATGGCTACACATATTTTTTTAAATCATTTGCTTGTTTAACATATTTAAATGGAATTAAGAGTGTGTTGGTTTACATGGAGAGTGAGCTGAAGCTTGCAGTCATATTTTCAGAGCTGTCTAATTAGGTAATTCACATGTGCCTCTCTACAGGCTAAGAGACCCTTCTGCTCGCCTGTCGTGGACAGAGAGCTCATTCCTCGCCGCCATGTCACAGTCACAATCATCACAAGTGTCAACAGTGAGTGACATCGTCAGCCAGGATGTCTTTAACCAGCTCCTGGAAATGCTGGACCAGTGAGTATAATGCCTACTGAGGGAAAAAAGATGACAAATGTCTCCATACACCTTATAGGAATGACAGTAATACTTGGCCTAGACTGGATTGTTGATTAGCTTACTTTCATTTAATCAGGATAACTTGTACATGTTTTACGTTTATTGTAATATACCTAATTCCATACATATTACACCAAAATTTTGCAAACAGATTTAATGCTTTACATGATTAAAAATTACAGTTGTTTCTCATATGAATAGTGTGGTTGTGACTCATTTTTAAATAATATTTATTCTGGACAATTTATTATTTTCTTTACATGGTCTCCTTTCCCATTAATGGAAATTGTTATAGATATTAACAGCAATTTCCACTGGCAGAAGCTGAAAGGTGGCAATCTTGCAGGCGCATTTTGTTATTCAGTGTTACCTTGGCATAATTCGTTCCAAAAATGTGCTTGTAGTCCAAAGCACTCATGTATCAAAGTGAATGTTACCATTAGGTATAATGGAAACTCAGATGATTCGGTCCACAACCCAAAAATATTCATATAAAAATGATTAATACAAAATATAAAGTAAAAATACATAAAGAAATTAACCTGCACTTTGAAAAAAAATCGAGGATGACGTGAGGGAGATGAGAGAGAGGAGAAGAGGAGGGTTATTTTTAGGACAATTTTCACTATAACAGAATCACAGCTATCTGTTGGTTCACTGGAATCTTTTTCTTTTTGTGTGACTTTAACAAGGAATCTATCCAATGACAGCTGCTTTTGCCTCCTTTTCGATTTCGCGGAAATGTGGACATTGCATTGTCATCAAATAGATTCATCGCTCGCACTGCCACGCCCTTATTCGGGTGGTGCTTTTCTACTAAGTTTTACTACAAAAGTGAGGCACGCTGACTGAGACGAAGCATGGGAAACGATTATCCACAATCCCACTGCGAGAGAGAGAGAGAGAGAGAGAGAGACAGAACCATCAGCTCAGTTGTGATTATGTGATGATAGGCAGACAAAGTATATACGTAATACTCGTATTGCAAGACCTCGCTCGTTCATCAAGTTAAAATTTATTTTAAAATTTTGCTTGTCTTGCAAAACACTTGCAGACTAAGTTACTTGCAATCCACGGTTTTACTGTATATATCAGTGTATCTAATAATTGTTTAACACTTGAGAAGTCCTGGTTTGTTTATTAAACACTCCAAAAGGTCATTGCAACATATTTGTATTCACTGTGCGATAATGTTGGTTTACTTAATGTAATGTTTTGCCATAGGTCAGCTTTCCATTCAGTTCAGCCCATAGAACTCTTCTCAGAGCAACCAGATGGGTCCCCAGGCAATACTATTGAAATAAGCATGGATTGCATCACCATGCACAGCCCTGATGAGCACATTACTGTGAGTACTCTTACACACTGAAGAAAAATGTCATTGCTTGTAATTGTGAATCCCTTCTCAGTTCTGTTAAAGGCAATACAGGGTGCTTAAATGTCATGGGAATTATTCAACATGAAAAATGACATTTGTATGTTTTAGCAAGTTTGTTGTTTTAAATGAAGTATGAACTAGATGGGAGGCAACCCTGTATTAGAAGGATACATAGGTCCTGGAATTTTTTTTTATTCTGAGAATAAATAAAATGAGAATTTCAACATATGATACATTATTTCACTAATCATGCAAACTGTGTGGATGACACAGTGGTGCAGTGGTTAGCACTGTCACCTCACACCTCTGGGACTTGGGTTCGAGTTCCACGCATGTTCTTCCTGTGTCCTCGTGGGGTTTCCTTTGGGTACTCTGGTTTCCCCCCAAAGTCCAAAAAAAATCATGCTGAGGCTAATTGGAGTTTCTAAATTGCCCCATAGGTGTGTTTATGTATGTATGTATGTTTGTGTGGGTGAGTGAATGGTGTGTGTGAGTGTGCCCTGCAATGGGTTGGTTGTTCTCTGCCTTATGGCTGTAGCCTCCGGAATTAGGCTCCAGATCCCCCATGACCCTTAACAGGATAAGCCGGTTCAGCAAATGGATGGATGTAAAATGTACCTTTGGGATCACAGGATATTACATTCAGACAATTTCAGTGGACCATTGATCTAGAGAAAAATCAGTTACAGTGGATAAATGGGCAGAAGTAATAGGAATATTTCACTGGTTATTTAAAAACGAGATATAATCTTCCTCCTAAAATCTGAATAATCCATTATGTGGGTATTATTTTTATTTTCTACCAAGTGTAACAAATTGAGGAATGATTCAAGCTCATTTTAATTACTGTTAGCTCACAGAATAAAATAAACACAAAATAAACTAAAGAAAATGTCACAAAGCATTTCTTTGGCCGCCGCCAAATTGCAAAGAAGTGGTTGTTTTGTGCATTTAGTGTTTTATATCAATGAATATAACATTATTTGAGAGCGTTATCCAGGCTGCATATACAGTATGACCATTCCTCAGTGTCAAAGAGTGCTATGTATGCAGTATGACCATTCCTCAGTGTCAAAGAGTGCTATGAGTTGCTTGAATGCATTTTCTTAAAAGAGTTTGGTTTATGCAGGGTTCCTGCATAGTTTCCATTTTAAAATTCCATACTTTTCCAGACTGCAGAGAGGGTGAAGATGGAAAAAGTTGGCAACTGAGGGGCTGGTGGTTTGTTTTGAAGGTCTCACTCTGGGCAGTTACAGTTATGACAGAATCCACCACTGGTTATGACTAGACAGCAATGCTTCATCCCTGCCATGTGGCTCACAACTCATGTTCGAAATCTTAAGCAACTTTACACATACTTCATATTTTGCTTTCTGCTTACATTTGAGATACTTAACCAACCAATCACAATATTTAGGACTGACAAGCCAAGTTGATGAAATTGCATTTCCCCATTGTGAGCATTATAAATTGGAAGGTAGTTTACATTAATACTTCTTGCTGGAGATTAATGAAGCACACATCCCACAGACACACCCTCACTTCTTGGTTTGCAATTTTGCTCTTCAATGTGCGCTGTGCACGCATTATGGCGCTGACAACCAGCTCACATCAGTGATTTCATCAAAAAAATTAACAGGTAAACTCAGATGTGTTTTTTTATTAGATAGTATGCCAGTTTGTTGCAACTGAAATATTTTGATGCTTTCTTTGACTTTTATATATTTATCCAGACTTGGAAATCACCAAAATCGAATTCCATACTTTTCCATACTGCCTAGGAACGCTATTTTGTCTAACATTGTGAGATACATTATCAGAACTTAAAAGGACATTCATCAGTACTTTTGACACTAACACCGTGGAACTTTTAGATAACACATGGTCAGATTTTCTTGATGTTGAACCTCTTATCATGTCATTAAAGAACATTGTCAAATCTTAACACTATGATAAACTTAAAATAAATGTATTTTATTATTTTTAAATTACAGACTGTTCCCTGGGAACTTCCTGTTTTATATTTTTAGGCTAACAGGTGTATGTATTCCTGTGTTCTCCAAAATGTGATAATTAGCTGTACTAATTCGCTGAGAACCATTACCATAGATTTTAAATCTGGCGCTTTTGCCTGGATGTAATTATTTAAACTGGATCCATTATCTACTGCTTAAACACAATGGACAGAGTGTCTGTGCAGTAAGGAGTTTAAATATTTTACATCAGATATCTTTTTAATACAATATTTAAATAATCACATATAACACCCAATGCAAAATGTGCGTTTTATTTTCACTGGGGGAACTGGTTAGGTGGCTGGATGGAATGTGATTGTGTTTCTCCAGCAAGAAGTGAGTTACAGGGGCATGTCACTGATGAACAGGCAACTCTCTATGTCCCCTCTGCCTATAATCTTATTCTTATTTCTACCTGTGTGTTGAAGGGCAAACAAGGTAAGACTTCCTCAGTACAGGTGTAGCAATGCCCTTGAATGTGAATGCCCTTTCTGTGTAGTAATATATAGAATGAAAAGGATGTTAAAATCCTTACACATCAGCACTGGGCATTCACTCCTTTAGCCTGTCTGGCAGTGAAAACAGATCGGGGCTCCCCTCCCACTGAAGGAATGCTGCTCTCTCTCTTCCTTGGGTGCTGTCTGGTGCTGGGTGGGGGGCTAAAAAAAGAGTAGCAAAACAGAGCGTCACTTTCTGTATCTGCAAGATCTGCTCCTCTGCCTGAGTGGTTAGCACAGCTCTATAACCTTTAGCAACAGGAGACCACAGAGTACAGGCCGTGACACATGGGGAGGCCCGGGACTATCCAGCAATTACACACTTAGCAGCACCCTTTGATGAAGGGCCAGATTTGGCACTGCCTTTCCCTCTTTTACGTCTCATTAGTATACATCTTGCAGTCAACCCCCACAAGGGGCATGTTTGCATTGTCTAGGGCTTGCGCTTAGTAAGGCATTTCTCTTACTTCTTGTTTTCTTTAGCTGCAGGGCGGAAATTTAGTAAAGAAGCTACAGCCATGTCTTGGGTCCTTGTTTGATAAATAGGTCTCTCTTTGCAACAAGGGGGAAGAGCATTTTGTTCACACTGTTAAGGACTGTCTGGACTGCTCAAAGGAATGTGCTGGAAACAGTGGTAGCAGAAACACAATACTTTCCCCAAAACAACTGATTTTATGCCAAGGTTCAAATCAGCTGAGCATGGTGGAGTAGGGAGTCGTCTAGAAAGATGCCAGTTCCCTTAAACTGTCAACACAGGCGTATTCCTCTTGCTTAGCTCCCGGCTGAAACAGAATCATGACCTCTGATTATGTATTTGGAATCTCACCTGTATATGTCATAATGTCACTTCCCAACAAATTCATTAAAATGTAACTGTCTGTAACTCTGTGTCAATATGCATGATTACCTCCTTATAAAATAGTGTTTAAAAAAATCCTTGATAAAATTGTATGTATATTTCTGATATGTGGTCATTTATACAAAACATAAGCAATAAAAAAATCCCTCTATTTCTGATCAGGTTCAATAAACTTAGATAAACCATGTTTGAAATGCGAAGCATCATTCCAGTATTGTTTGCTTTTACGATAATAAGGAAAAACTTCTTGAATTTGTAGGTAGAGATTTGTGGCTGCAGCTAACGAGACTGTGAGACACCTCCCCAGCACTCAGAAGCTCCACCATTTGCCCTTCAGCAAATTCAGAAGTATTGCGTGGAATGATAGGCCTAAGAATTGAACCAAATTCCCATTAGACCATAAGGCTTTTTCTTTCATTTGAATATGGTTCATGTTGTTGAATATGATTCAGTACTCATAGTATCAAGAGTAATGATCTGCATGAGCTGTCTGTAGGACCGATCCCTTATAAGGATTAACCTGACCCCTAAAGTACCTGGTGAGAATTCATAAATCACAAAGAATTTGTAATTAGTAGTGGTGTATATAAATCACAAAGAATGCACAATGAGTGGTGTATGTTAGGGATAAAACACAACAAGGTGTGCTGTTATACAAAAGTAATCAATGACTACTTGTTGTAATGCACCCTGAAGTGAAGGACCGCTAACCAAGTTGGAGTTCGTTATTTTCATATAATCACATAAAATGGATCATCCTGCTTGTACCATGGCTAACAAGCAAAAAATAAAATAAAATAAACTAGTTACAGTTAATTTTTCAAAAGAATTTATTTCAGTTAGCATTTAATAATGTTTCAATGTTCCCTTAAAGATATAGTCCATATGAGAATATAACATTATTTTTTGAGTCCAGGCACTAATAAGGTGATACATACACTCACCTAAAGGATTATTAGGAACACCTGTTCAATTTCTCATTAATGCAATTATCTAATCAACCAATC
>JAODJW010000033.1:11557477-11574333 GCA_026777045.1 Hyperopisus bebe
ACAATGGCCCCCACAGTCACCAGATCTCAACCCAATAGAGCATCTTTGGGATGTGGTGGAACGGGAGCTTCGTGCCCAACGGGAGCAGGTGCTGCTGGCCATCCTGTCCTCTTCCCTGCTTCTTGCCCTTCAGCCCCAGTGTGCCTAGCCTCTCGTGTGTTTTCCCTGTACCCCAGACTGCTGCATAGGTCAGTACGATGAGTGTGGAGCCTAGATTTTGTTCCCCTGTGTCATGGGTTTGAGGCTGGCTTGAGAACAATCTCACCTGTTTTGTTTTCTGGATTTTTGTTCTCTAGTGTTTATTTTGTGTTTTCCTATTCTAGAGTTTCCCCATGTTTATTGTGATTATTTCTGTATATTCTTATTTCTAGGTTCCTGCTGGTGTTTCCCCTAGTCTTTGTTGTAGATTCTTAGTCTTTAGTGTTTGTTAATTTTCCTAGTTCTGTGTGTTCTTACAGTTATTGTGTTCACCATCTTTCTCATTGCTCCTGTGTCTCCCTTGATTGGTTCATTGGTTAAGTTATACCTGTTCCTTGTAGCTCACACTGCAGTATAAGTTAAAGGGTCACGTTTTAGGGTACCAACTTGGATAAAGCTGCCCTGAATGCTTATTGTATTATTTCAGTATTGTAAAGTCCTCAGGATACTTGGAGGTTTTTTGATAAAAATCGACAGTACCTTAAATAACTACAGCAATGTAAATTTACAAATTTTATACACTGAGATCACCGTAAACTAAATAATAAAAGATGAAGAAGAGTGTGGTCTTTTAGTTAACGTCAATCCTAAAAACATACTATTACTTTGTTTGCATTTTTGGGAATTAGATTGTTTTAAAACTGTGAATCATACTTGCAGTATGTTGAGGTCATTAAAATGAGAAGACATTAGGTTTTCACAAATGGGAGAGAGTTTAAAGATAAGTGAGCTATACTGAGATGAATAACGGTCATCTTCCAAATGTCGCTCCCACATACATTTTTCAACATGTTTCAAGACTTAATTGTATTGACACTTTAAGACCTGTTTTTTTGATTATCCGAAAGAGATTTGCACATTTGGTTATGTATAGAGAGAAGCAATGTACGGGAGTCACACTGTTAAGGACTGTCTGGACTGCATTAAAAGCTCCTTAGAGGAGTTTGAGGAAGGTGTATATTCTCATGCAAATGAGTTAGTGTTTATACTGCGTTGCTTTTCTAAGATGTGCTTCTTCTACTTTTTGCCACCTTTGGACAGAAGTGCTCAGATGAGCTGTTCATTGGGATCCATTCTCCAAATAATATGCCTAATGTTTAGATAATTGCAAATTATTTACCAGGCATAGACATCTGGGTCATTGTGTCAGCTTTGTTTACGAATTTCTTTTCATGCTAATTCTTAAAATAGAAGTTTCTTCACTTCAGGCTGCAGGTTAAATTATATGGGTTTTATTTAGTTTAATTAAATAAATCCTTGTGGCTGTAATATTGCATTACTGTTTGGCTTAGATATCACTTCTGTTTCAAATTTATTTTATCTGTGCTTGATGAAACATACAGTCTTTTGGGTAATAGAGGTTTTGTTGAAGTAAGATATTTTTTCATGTTTGTCAAAGTATTACATATATGTTCAGTTACCTTTAATGTCTTTGACTGGTGCAATACTGAATTAAAACTGAAAAATGAAACGTGCATCAGGACAGGATCTGGTGAATTTTGAAAACCTACATCTTACTGTTTAAAATTGAGAAATCTGTGTGCTTAATGACAACACATGTGTTTAATAGTCCTTTAACAGTTGAAATTGAATAAATGAAGCATGCACAACTACAACCAACAGTGTTTTAGTGTTATACCTGAGTAGGTGAAGATAGGTGTGGAATCTAGCATTGGGAGGGTAGGTGTCAGACTCCTCCCCTTGGCAGTATATATGGCAATCCCCGTAGAATCCTATAGAGACTCTGATTATCCTGTTGACATCCATAGACCCCCAACAAATCCTAAAAGCAGGGGAAACAAGGTAGAGAATCCTGGAGCCAGAGGAGCAAACAGCGGCTGCACTGCTCAACCTCAGCGCCAACATGTTGTATTTGGAGACGGCAGCCCCAACACAGTATAGTGAGGTAAGAGGCTCGGAGATCTCCTCTCTGTCCCACCTAAGTGTCCCACTTAGAAAGTTACTACTTTCGGTGGCAGTGGTTCAGCTTAATAATCGCTGAAAATGGAAGCAGCCTCAGAGATACCATTCCATCGATTCTGACCTTGACAATTTTGGTGTCTTTCAGAATTTTTTTTAAATAAATTATTTATACAAAACATAATTATAATACAGCTATCTTTATAACAGGCTGGTCAGTTTTGTGAATCTTTGTATGGGTCATGCCATAAATCTCTCATAAATCAGTGTGTGCAAATAATTTGTCTTCTGTTTAGCACTTGGAACAAGAATGATCCATCTCTATTTACAAAGTGTATTTTAGTTTTCTATAAATCAGGTAACAGTTAATACAGTATAAGTAAGTGATTACATCTTGATGTTTGGACAGTGGCAGATGCTATGGTCACCTCTGTTTCAGTAAGTCAACAGAGCAGGAGAATTGTCCATCTGAAAAGACTGGCATTTCACCACCACTAGGCAAGCATAGTCTAGATGTAATATCAAACCCACGTCTTTGGGAATAACTTCGGTGAAAACTCTTGGATATCTGCTCCTCTTTTGCTCAGTTTACTTTTATTTTTATTTGCTCAGTTTACTAGATTATGCATTAAAGTTTATGCCAGTGGCACTAGTATTTGACCTGGCTTTTGTTTGCGGATAAGTTGTAGTAACATTCACAATTTGATCTGCCTTGTCGGCTATTACACTACTTATAAACAGGACAAGAATTTAGACGGGAAACTATATAGAATCAGCTGTAATAATTTTGCTATGAGTGACAACAGGCAACAGTGAATTTTGTATCTTTGTCTGTGCTATAGTTGATGGGGAGCATTGATTTCCACATGTTTAAAATAGTTGTCTAAAAAAATTGTCGAAACTTTGTGTGGTGTATTCCATTTGATAAATCTTTCACCCATTGTGAAGCAATTTTCCCCAGTAGAACATAAATTCCTAATGTGTTGCCCAAGATAAAAATGGCTTCCACACAATCTGAACGGATTTGGTGGAATGAGTTTGGTACTGGGCAGCACACCTACTGTAGAACAGATCGAAAAGTTTGCGTTCATTCTATCACAATTACCATCACTTCAGCAGAGCAAAGAGAAAATGGGTAAACAGGGGGTAAACAAATAAGCCATGCTAAAAATGCAGAAAGTTTCCCAAACAGAGAGGAAATGTAATAGTCACAGCCACTGGATGTTCTCTTCATTATTCAATACGGCACAGTAATCAACATTTCATCTGGTGCTGTTCCTTAAATTACCAAATTTGCTGGGTCAAACGAACATTCCAGTGGCTTGCTGGAATACATAGTGACTTCATGACATCATGCATGTGTAACTGTTATATAACTTTGTAATGATTCTTGGATAAAGTGACATTTTCCACAAATGTTAAATTGAGCTTAAAATCCTGCACGCTAATTATGTAACCACCTGATGACCTTTTTTGTTGGTAATTTTTTTAAGTGCATTATAATACAAATTTCCTTTTTTTCAGTAATTTTTTAATGACATCACTATAGTCTTTTTAGTCTCTTTTAGTAGTTTGCTTTAACAGCCTTTATGTTTCTATTCAGATTATTTCTTGAAACCAGATATGCTATAAATGGGAAAACATTTCATGTAAATTTTAGTAGCGATGTTTTAACACCTAAAACAAATCTGATTTGTCTCATAATATGGAGTAGAGTGGGGGCCTTACTGATGTTGAGGAGGCACAAAGTCTCTTTATTTCCAAATTATGAAACAGAAAAGCCTTGATTGTTTGAATCTTAAAATCTCTTTTATTATGACATTGCTTTGCATTATTTGTCCAGTGTATATATAATGATCTCTGCGTAATTCATACTTTCACATGAAAATAGGTTCCTTTTGCAGTGTGGCCAGTTGAGCTGTGTCTTTCATGGTCTTAACCTGCACCATGTAGGCTGTTATGTCAGTTTGCTCCCTTTCAAGCCTGGCATTCTTCATAACAGGTGCCTGTGTTGTCTTTTTGGTCAGACACCTTGGCTTCACAGTGCTATCAACAAGTCACTGTGACCAGAGTAAAAAAAACCTCCCTTTGGTCTTCTTTCATGAGTTGTCATAGTTTTACTTGTTTTTACAGAAGTCTGAAATTGTCTTGTTTTAGGTTTTTATTGTTCCCCCAGAAAAATCTCGTTATTTTTAACAGTTATATTCGCGTAGCCTATATTGGGTGACCCTAGAACATTTTTAAATTAATTAAAAAAATTAATGATGCAAAACTAATTTTTTTCAAATGCAAATAAGTTTTAAAAGGTCCTCCAGTCACCTTCCATGTAGCTGGTTTGTTTTTTACCTTAATGCAGGTGAATTACACATATTTTGTCCCCCAACTTGCCCACCCACCCCCATCCGGGATCAGGTTCTGCAGCCAGCAGTCCCCTGGGAGCCATCGGCACCATAAGAATGTGCTCACCCAGGCAATGCTGTTTAGTCTCCTGCTGTAATTGCTTTAATGGTGTGTTGGTGTAGAGATATAATCACACACTCAACCTACCCCAGAAGGTATCAGTCCACAAGACCCCCGTGCCTTAGTCACCACCTTTCCCCTCCATTCAATCACCGTAGCAAACAGACGCACATGCTGCTTTGTCTAAAGAAATTAAAGTGGGCCCCAGGAATGACAAAAATGTCACCCCTCAGATGTATAAAATATCTAATTTTGAGTCTCTGCATTATGTAGTTTGCATCTTGAGTTTTGCAAATATGTATTGTCTGGAGTATTGTTTCTTATCAGAGAATTAATATATGTGCTAATAATTAATAATAGGATGTAAGAATAAATATTAGAAAACATGTGAAATTTAGCTTTTTAAGTCAATAATCAAGAAATATTTACTGCATTTGACAGATGCGCTTAGCCAGAGTGACTTGCGTAAGTGCTTAGAAGTCTCATCAGTGAGTACATTCTGATATTGGTTCAATAGAACCTGGCTAAGAATACCATCACTCTAAAAAAACTCTGTTGGCAAGTAATACGATTATTTTCTCTATTACCCATATATGATGACAAAGAAGTCATGCCCTGTGAACTGTCAGTTTGGAAAATATGGTTGGATTGAAGGGAATGTTTCAGAATGTTACTCTGAACATTTATATGCTCATACTCTGGATTTCAGATTCCATTTAAATAATAATCAAAGAAAAATATTAATAGAAATAACCAATTTATCAGGTATATATTTCAACTTAATCATTTGCTGCCATACATAATTTTTCATAATTCTTGCGAAAAAGAAACAATTTCTTTTAAAAAAAAAAGTTTTCCAGTGGCTAGTTAATAATGACATTAATTTTGACCTCCAGTTGGGAATATCATTTGTGTTTGTAAAATTCCAGCTATGGTGTCTCTGTGATTTAGATTCTTCAAACCAAATCAAACCAAGTATCTTTTGACTGTAAAGGTCATCAGTCCACCACACCCCCACCCCACCCCCAACAGAATGAAATCTTGAACAGAGTCTGTCCCTGACAGTGAACCGTCTGAAACAGACTGCATTACCATGCATGCAAAAATCGCCACATTATAGGTTTTTAAAGACATGAAGGCTGTTAATTTATAACATTTCTGCTTAGCATTATGCCACTTCTGGGGCATGCTGTTCAGGGCAGTTATAAAAGTAAGGTATTTTTAAGAGAAGCTGTGGTACTTAATACATGTATGCTGCATTGCAGTGGAATAAGATATGAAAGAAGGTATTAAAAGAAAGTATAGAATGTCCCCCCCCCAACAGATTTTTTATGGCCTTCTTCAAGTTATTTAAAATTTTTTATTTGGATTAGTGTAAGGTTTTAGTCAAATAATAGCTTAATCCTGAAAAACCCAGTTTCAGCCTTCATTTTTTTATTCATTTTTTAAAGAATTGTTACACTAAAATCCATCTATTTCAGCATAACCTTACATCACTCAATACAGTCATGTTGATGGTTTACATTTTTTGTTTCATATTAACATTACCATACCTATTAAGATTTCAGTCATTTTATGTAAATATTGTGTTTCTTCTTCCAAGACCTACTTTTATAATAGCAGATGATCTGAATGTATTGGACAGATTTTAATTAGTTAGAAAAGTCACTGTGCTGCTCCACTGTAATGGTGCACTTTAGAAACTCTTAGATGAGTTGCTTTGACATAAGAAATTAACAATCATTGTGTAGAGAATTATGGAGAACTTGATTTAATGTTGATTTAATGCCATGCTAGTGTGTAATGCATTTCTCTCAACTTTTATGGCAAGTTACAGAGAATAAAATAAAAATTATGAATGTCTAAAAAAAATACTAGTTCTCTGTTTCTCCAGCAGATCTTCTGTTGTACATGCCTGTAATACCTAATTTAACTGTGTTAGGTGTTTTATATATTCTGTAACTGTGATTTAAAGTTTTTTGATACTCTTCCCATTCTCATAAATGTATGACATTTACTCCTTAGTTGAGCTGATATATAATTTGAAACAGATCTACAATGAACATTCAGTACATTAACTGTTTTAAATTTGGTCCAAATATAAATCTTATTGATGACCCTAGCTAATTTGTTCCTTTGTGCCTTTGCAGCCAAATCAGATGCTAAACATGTCTGTTGAGCCCACATGGTCTGAAGGGCCCTATTGTCCACTGATTGTAAAGGGATTGTGTTCTCCCTATTATAACGACACACGTGTCCTTAAAAAAATGTATCCTGCTGTAGACTGGAGGCTTTAGTTATAGCAAGGAATTCTTTTCTTTCTGTGTCTGTCTCTCATTGACAGGACAATATACACTTTTTTCACATGCCCCCTTCCATCTGCTCTGGTACATTGTTCTCAGGAATCACCTGAAAACCCCATTGCTATTGTTTTGGGCTTTGGCTGATTTGTGGCACACACAAACACTGACCCTTATCTGCAACCAGGTCCCCCCCCCCCCCCGGCTTATCAGCGTGGACTAGCCTCCCTCAGATGCTAGACTGTGTGTGTGTGTGTGTGTGTGTGTGTGGATTATGTTTATATTACATTGTGATCAAATGTGATAAAAACTTTTATTTTGATGCTGTGGAGATCATTTTTCAGGTCCTCACAGAGATCTTTGAATGCAATCAAAAAACTAAAAATGCCAAAACTCTCATATTTTGTTTGGGTACTTATGGGTAAGAGCTGGGTAGGGGTTAAGGTTGTCATGTTGGGATTAGAGTTTCCTCCGTAGAAATGAATGGTGAGTCCTCAGAAAGATATAATTACAAAACTGTGTGTGTGTGTGTGTGTGTGTGTGTGTGTGTGTGTGTGTGTGTGTGTGTGTGTGTGTGTGTGAAAGAAGCCGAGTCACCTGGCAGAGACTGCACCTGCCAGAGGGTGTGAGAGGAAGACAGCTGTAACCTGCTGTGCCTGAAATAAAAGCAGTCATCCTGCAGAGATTAATAGCTGTCTAAAGAGCCACAGAGACATGGCACCTAGTCCGGGAATGTACGGGTATAAATGGAATGGAATGGCATGAATGGTTACCAGAGTGGGCAAGATGGGGCTGGCAGGGGTCACTCCTTCTCCCCTCAAGTGACCATTTTAGTCCTCATTTGCTCCGCCCACATTGCCAGGGGCAGTAATATTGTGGGCCCTAGACTACCCAACAACAGAGGTGCCTCATAATTGGCCTCCATATCACTGCCTGTCTAAGGTGTCACAATAAATCCTGACATTCCCTTCTCCTTTGCAGTTCTCTTCTCTCCAAATTGCATGTTAAGTTGGGGTAGCAGCCAGTAATGGCATACTTAAACTGTTGGCCTGCTTATGTAAGTGACATTACTCTGTTTACCAGTTCATGGTGAATGGGCTATCCATTTTATTTATTTCTTCATTTTTATTGTATTAATTTATTTATCTCGTGGTCATGTGGTGATCACTCATTGATTTTTTTCATAAATCAAAGTAAGACTCAGGAAAAAAATGTATAGTAGATTTGAAATGCACGTGGGTATATGTGTGTGTGTGTGTGTGTGTGTGTGTGTGTGTGCACGCACGTGGGATATATTTTGATTAAGGCTGTTTAATAAGAACATGTATATTTACTCATAACAGATTTTAACATTAAAACATTTGCAAATTCACAGTAACAGTCAGTAACACAATAAAAAAGAAAAGGAAATTCTTCAGTTCTCCAAAAGAGTGAGCTGATATTTCATTGGATGGCTAAATGAGCACCACTCTCTCTCGTGTTCCTAACCCACTTCTCAGGGGCCCATCAGCCATTACATGTATTCATTAAATTTCACCACAAGCCCAAATTAATTAATTAGTTAACTAACTAATTAATTAATTCCTCAATATTTCTATTAGATATTGCTTAGCCAAACAAGGTGTGCTAGTGGTTGAGTAGAAAAATACATTAGTGTATTGGACAGTTGCTACAAATACTGGGGTGATTTTTGAAGAGGATTTGTAATGGCTAAGCTGCCACGCATAAAAATCTTTGACAGCAATCAAAAAAACAAAAATACCCAAAAGTCTTGTATTTAGTTTGGTTACTTATGCTTAAGGGTAGGGGTTACGGTTGTCATAGATGGAATTCGAAATGATAGAAATTTATGGGAGAGTCCCCATAAAGATATGAATATGTGGACTGTGTGTGTTTGTGTGTGTGTGTGTGTGTGTCTGTCTGTCTGTCTGTCTGTCCACACATGCACACACATGTCTGTTAGAAAACTACATCCACGATGCAAGCTTTGTCACAGTAAAATGATACTGTTGTAATACCATGATGAGACGTTCTCTAGAGGGAACAGAATTACTCATTACAGAACATTTGATGTCTAGAGTAAGAGGATAGAGAAGCCATCTTCTGTGAGCTTCTTTGAGCAGCTTTCATTGAAACATCAGAACCTGTCTCACCCACTATAATAGTAACTGATAAGTATTGCAGTGCATGGTTGAAGTCCTTCTGTCCTTGTCGGATCTTGAGATTATGAACCCCTCTTCATGGTGTTGCTATGGATGGTCTGCGCCAGATAAGCCACAAACCTCTTTTTGTGGTGTCGACATTGATGGTATCCTTCAGATATATTGAGAGCCACTTTTCATTATGTTAGCATGGATAGTATGTGTCAGATAGATTTGGAACCCCTTCTCATTGTCACTGTGGTTATTATGGTGCAGATAGATTGAGAAGCCCTTTTCATTGTCTTAGTGTAGATAGTGTGTGCCAGATAGATTGAGAATCCATTTTATTGTCATTGTGAATAGTATCTGCCAAATAGATCAAGAACTCCTTTTCATTGCATCAATGTAGATAGTGTGTACCTGATTGTCACATCCCAATCGTGCCACTCCTCCTGTGTGCCATGGCCCTCGTTAACCTCATGTGGAATCCTCTTGATTGCCATTTTTCCTAGTCTTGCCCAATCGAGTCTGTGTGCTTCCCAGTTAGTCTTTCCCCAGTCTTGTCAGTAAAGTCTTCTGATCGCTGACATTTCTCTGTGCTCCCGATCGTGTCATCCCTCTAATAAACCCTGAGTTTACCCCTTATTCCTGGACTCCCGTGCTTCCTTTTCTATTGTGCTTCCAGCGTGTCCTGATAGATTGAGAACTCCTTTTCATAGTATCAGCATGGATGAGTTGCAGAAGTCAAGGTCCTTTTAAGACCTACGGTTCACTGCTGTTGTAAAAGCAGCAGTCTGAGCACAAATATAAGCAAAAAATAAATCTGTATCCACACCGTATATTTTATAAAGAATAATGTAACTGTAGCCTTAACATATATCTTATGCTGTTTTCAAAATCTGAGAGTCTGATTTAATGTGGCATTGTAAAATTATACCTTTTGCTGACAGCTGTTGTGGCTCCTAGCTATAATAAATACACAACAAATCCAATGAAAAAAAACTAATTCTTTCAAGTTCAAGTGAACTGTCAAAATTTAATGAAAAACATTTTTTTTTGTTTGATGCGAGCATTGTATGCTATGTAAAGTCTTTGAGTTTATGAGTATTTTGATTAAGCTTTTAATCTTGTGGCAGTATATTAATGTATTTGTTTACTTAATTAGTTAATTTAGTGCTATTTTATGGTTGTCTTGCTGATCATCTAATAACTTTTCTTATGTCATGCTGTTGACAAATTTGACTATTTTACTTTATTTGTATGCAGTAACGCAGTGTGATTCCCCCCCCCGCTTTGTCTCTGTAGTCTCAGTACACAAATCTGGGGCTCCTAAACGGCATGGACCAGCAGATACAAAATGGTGGCTCTTCTTCAACGAGCCCCTACAACAATGAGCATGCTCAGAGCAGCGTGACAGCACCATCACCCTACGCACAGCCAAGCTCCACGTTTGAGGCCCTCTCACCATCGCCTGCCATCCCATCTAACACTGACTATGCCGGTCCCCACACATTTGACGTTTCCTTCCAGCAGTCCAGTACAGCCAAGTCTGCCACCTGGACAGTGAGTATCTCACCATACATCTCACTTTCTTTCCGTGAACTGTGTTTTGTGTATATAATGCATGGTAAGGATGACCCTCAGATGCATTCACTTGTAATGGCTTTTGTCTTTTACAAAGAAATTCAGGAAATAGCTTTTAACCGATCCTCACGCATTTACAGTAAGTATCATTATTTAACTGGCAAAGCATGAATATTGTGGCTTCCTGGTTTCTGCTCCAGGAGATTTTTATAAACCCGATCGAAGTCTTCAAATATAGAAGCAGACCTGGATCCAATAACAGCACCATCCCTTACTCTTTGGCCCTGATTCGTTTTTTCAGTTAGCATGCTAAGTATAACAATAATTTTTTTTTAGCAACCTTCTTCTTGTGAAAGAAAAGGATTTCATTCACCTCAGGTGGTATTTATCTGTGTTTTTGAGCCAGATAAAATATGTTGTCCCACCCTTCTAGGTGTCAGAGGACTCCTAATAACTCTTAGTCTCTTGAATTATCTCAAAGTTAGAGTTTTTCCCTTCCTGGATTAAAATATTTTACAGTCACGTTTTCTGATTTGTGCATTCATGTACTTAGTTATTTTTTTATCTGTCATTTACTGATATAAGGCTCATTTTGAAGTTGGAAATAGAAAAAAAAAGTTTTATAGCATTTAGAAGTAGTTCCCTTGGCTATGTAGATATCTTTCTTTGTATCTGGGTGACTAAAGCTGTTTTCTATTTGAACTTGTAAATTCCGAGTTCCTAGTCGGAAATTTCAACTGGAATGCCCCCTGAAGTCGGAATTCCTACTCCTGAACTCAGAGGAATCAACACAACCTGAGCTCAGAATTCAAGATGGCTGCACCCCTTATCAACAGAAGTTAAAATTGTAGTTTTAAACTGTTCATTAGCACGTACATCTTTTTTGTAGCTTATTAAATCGGTTGTACACACAGTACCATCCAACCGCTATCTCTGGCATTTTGCTGTGTAAAATACTGCGTAATGTGTTGTTATCCACTGATTTTGCTAAGAACAACCAACAATTAACTGGGCCAGGACTGGGGTCTGTTTCATTAAGCAGGATTTCTTGCTTAAGCAGACAGCTTGTCAGATTTAAGGTAGTCTGGGTTAAATGTAAGTGAACAAAGAAAAAGGCCATTTAAACTGGGGTCAATTAAATCTGACAAGTTATCCAGTAAAACATGAAATCTTGCTTTTTAAATGGGTTCCTCGTACTGCTAAATGGCTTTTGAACTTTTTGTACTGGAACACTATTAACTTGTTTGTGACGTCATTCCCAGTTCCGAGTTCTGACCTCCAAGGTAAATGGAACGCAGCATAAGTCAATGTTGAAAAGTGAACCAGATTCCCAAGCATATTAGATGTGACTGAGGGTGTGGGGACAATTATTGTATTAGTGCTCAGCTTATACAACTGATTTTTGTGTCCTTTGCTCACTGCAGAGATGGCTAGGTGAGATAATAGCTTCATAGCAGCTTTTATTCTGCACACTCTACTGATCCCGTAGCTACTTCTCCTGCAGATGGTGTCATTGTCTCACATGAAAAAAGTGCTGGCCTTGCAGATGACAAAAAAATTTGTCACAGTCAATTTTGTCATTCCTGAAGATACCTACTAAATATTGCTAATAGGTGTAAATACTGCAGAATTTTGACATTATTGTTTAACAGGTAAGATAAATAGAACAAATGAAAGCTATTTTATAGCTTGTAACTAAACTTTGTATAGTAAAGAAAGAAATCAATTTACAACTGACATCTTTTCATCTTTTATGTAGCTACACCCATTTTTGCCTTTGGCATCCAGTATACTAGACGTATATCTAGTGAAGTGATGTCGTAGCCTTCCAAAATGGTATTCCTAGTGTTCATTTTTAAGATCAATTTCTGCTGCATTTGCATGAAACATTTTGTTTCTCATCTTCTCTCATTGTTCTCTTAACTCTTTCATTATGGTATAACATATTATTTGCATTCTTATTTAGCTAACACTGATATGAGAAAGTAGTTCAGAAAATCTGTGTTTAATTGAAAGTTTTTCATCCAAAGCATCTTGGAGATTTTCAGTAATGTTGGCTTGGTTGTCTCAGTGTAGCTGAGCACAGGTTTGCTGAGAGATTTATTCATGGTTGTTGTCTATGGGAATCGTTTGTTTCATTGTTAATCCAGGGAGCCCCTAATTGTTATTAAGCATGGAATCACAGAGTGTCAAAAGATTTAACAGCTTATTTGGTGGAAATAAATGGTAAAGTGTGCCTTCAGGTAAATAGGCAGATTAGAGGAAGTTTTGGAGCTGCTTTGCTACCATGGCTTATTGAGAGTGTGGGATAGTGACATTTAGCCAATTCCCACAGTGTACATTTTACCCTCTCATTTTGACATCCAGAAAGCAGTATGTCTGTCAGAATAGCAGTTGTTTACAGAGAATTGTGTGGGGGTGAGTGACACGCCTCAAAGACTCTTCTCCTCAGCTCTGCTCCAGGTGTATCTTCTCATAAACTGCCTTGATGGCTCATGCAGTTCTGTTAGTGATGTATTTTGGGTATGCCTGTGAATGCATTACTGAATTACAGTGTGACTATGGATGAAGTGAGTACAACATGTCACTGCATTGTCTTTTAATGTGGGGTAGGTATCTGGTACAAATAGCAATATTATATACAGTCAAGTCCAAAAGTTTAGAAATGAGTCTTAGGTATTTTTTTCTATTTCTTCCAATGAGAATGGCATAAAATGTTAAATATCACGTGACCACCTCAGTGAATAGGCTGGCAATATATTTGACCAACTCATTAATTAGCAAAAGATGATACCTCTCATACTTAAAACTCTGTGAAATTCTGAGTAAAAATCAACAAAGGAATTAGTCCCTGCCGTTTTGCTTGATGACTGCTTTCTGGAGACAAAACATAATTCCATGCCTGGGCCTTAACCATTTCCTGCCTATGTCCGAGACACTTGTGGAGAGTATAACACACGTCGTTCCCGCAAGTTCTGGAATAGAGTGGACAGAGTTGGGCACATGTACATGTCCTTTGTCACTTTTGTATGTCTTCTACTGAATGCTCTTCCTTGTAAGTTTCCTGAACTTTATTCTTTTACTATTTTATAAAGTCAGGCAAACCTGGACTGTAAGACATCATTTTTTTTATATACTTAGATTATCGTTTGGAGTTCAGGAGTTCAACCAAGGCTTACTCTAATGGGTTAAGAGTCCATAGACAAAACTTTGGTAACTATGGCATGTTTTTGCTGTGAACCCTCTGTTCTGGGCCTGATCTTGGGAGCTTTGAATGGGTTAAGTTCAATGATTATGTCTCATATTGTGCCGTGGGCAAAGAGGTTAGGTAAGTGTGCTAAGAGACGTGTTGTTTCTCCAAAACGGCAAGATATAGCTTGCTTCAGAACATCTGCAAACCCATCCCATTCCGCATGAGATGGAGCCGAGACTTGTTTGTGTCAGGAAGCCTGCCTTGACTTGTCTGTCACAGTGGACTGAGCCCCAAACTTTCAAAGAAAAAAACTGGAGTGAAAAGATTTGCTGATAGGGAATTGCTTTCTGGGTAATGCTTTTGAAAAAGCTCTATTTTAAACATGATCGTAGTACTTTGAATACAACAAGGCATAGATTTGACAAGTCAAAGGAAAGTCATTTGTCTTTCTTCAGATGTAGTAAAGCCTTGACTAAATCCAACAAACTTTAATCACTGCAGCTTGTGAGTGTGACTCCATACTAATCTTGGCATTGCATTAGTCTGCTTGAACTGGATGTTGTACAACACTTCTTTTATCTTTTCAGGTATATTTACTTGGATAATAGAAATATCTGTGCATAGAGCTATGAAGGGGTCATGCGCATATAATTTTCTACAAAACAAACTGTTACAAGGAACTGTAAAGCAGGAAACATAATAGCATATTACGTCTGGACAACTCTTTAAGAAATAAGGGAAAATCCACCATAATTACACAAAGCCTTATCGTCTTACAGTGCAGTTTTCTCACTGAGATCACATTCTGAACTTGATATTTTAGCACAACTAATAAAACTGGACTACGTTAATTTAAAATGACTCTTGAAGGAAATATTCAGTTGATAGCCTTGTGATTTCAGGCTGTGCTTTGCATTTGGAGTGATTTTACTCTGTTTAAAGTAGTGGATTCTGCACAATTTTGTTATTGACTAAGCTGTTTTATGCAGGGTTTTAAAAATAGGATTTAGAATGTTCATTTTGAAAAGCTGTATTTCTTTGTTTACCATATGCTCACATTAAACGTGTTGGGCAAATGTGCATACGTCACAAGAGTGACATTAACTTATTTTACATACATAGTTGTCCTATGCAGAATCACAGGGGTCCAACACACACACCATTTACACACACATTTACACCTACGTACAAATTGGCAACTACATTTAAGCTTAGCATGTTATTGGACTGTGGGGGGTAACCCCAGAGAAAACCACACAATGTCACAGGGAAAACATGCAAACTCCATACACAGAGCCACAGCAGAGACTTGATCCCAGAGGTGTGAGGTGACCTATTAACCACTGTGCCACCATGCCACCATTCAGCTTTATGTGATGCATCCAATTAGCAACCAGTCCTGTACATCTGTCCTCTTCCTGACTTAATTTAGCATCTTCACATGTAAATTAAACTTTCACTAAATACAAGCATTCATCAGCTAATTATCTACTCTTCACAATGCCCCAGGGTCTAATTAACCAATTATGTTGAGTAATCGCTACCAGTTTTGATAGCATGGCTACTATAATGCTAGAAACTTATTTGATATCCTATGTCAATTCTTTCCATTATTCATGACATTCTTCCTTGTCTTTTTTCCAGTTGCCTTTATAACTACACATAATTATACTGATATGTTTGATTAAGCCATTCTTTGAAAAGGTCTATGGAAATACTTGCGTAATGATGATAATTAAGTGCTCCCAAAGCCAAATGTTAAAATGGAGTTTTTTTTTCCTCTTTTTTTTTGAAGCAGGTGTGTTTTCATCCCATGGAAAGAAAAAAAAACACTTTGCATTTTTGTATGATTAAACAGGTTGGGGGAGGGGGTACTGTAGACGTGACACTACTTGTAAGGTACCTAAGAAGACAAGACTAGAGGCGCCTAACGTGCTTGCTAGAAGCCCAGAGACTGTCATAACTTGTTTCAGTGTGCCCGCAGCATCAGTCTGCAGGAAGGGAACAGTGCACAGCTAGATCTGTCCCAGCTTGTGTTGCCAGGGACTTGTGCTGCTGTGTTGTGTGTGTGTGCGCACTTTCAACTCATTCATTAAAACTGTGCAACTATAATTAAATTACCGGTCAA
This sequence comes from Hyperopisus bebe, assembly GCA_026777045.1. NCBI lineage: Eukaryota > Metazoa > Chordata > Actinopteri > Osteoglossiformes > Mormyridae > Hyperopisus > Hyperopisus bebe. The sequence continues at coordinate 11,573,402 of JAODJW010000033.1, forward strand.
TGTGAATCAATTTAGAGATGAAGAAGAAAAGGAGGAGGTCTATTAAAATCTGGACAAATTCCCATTCTTTGTGTTAAAATCTCTTACTGCAAAATTGAATTGAGGTGTTAACAGTTTTTTGATGAAAATCTAACAAACTTTGGTTTATTATGCTATATCCTGCATGGTCTGCGGACACTAGTTCTGTACTCAATATGAAAATGCATTAGATTTTCTAGTTTCAAACTTAACCATACTGGATTTTTCTTCATTTGTTAAAGCACCCCTTTTGAAATAACTTTATCTATGTAGCTATTTTTATCATTTATCATTATTAAGAAGTGATAATTGCAAAATAATATGGATTTTCCACTGCATTCACTTTACTCTGCAGTCAAGATCACAGTGAATAATTTATTGTCCATACTCATCCATCTAGAAATATCAAAATATTTGTAATAAAACTATAAAGTGTGTAGATATAAATGCATTACATTTTTTCATTAGGAAGCGGTAGGGGCAAGGCTTGACCATTGTTTAAAAGCCATTCACAGTGCACTGCTAATGTACATACATGATTATTTCCCTTTCATATTTTATACTTTTTAAAATTATTGTTGAAATGCTTGTGGACCACAAACAATTTTACGTATTATGAAGAAAGGAATAAAACACAAAAGAAATTTAAAATGTAGCCCTAAAATACTGGGTTCTATTTTGTCCCTGAGGTATGTAGATAGACTCAACAATAATAAATAAATCACAGCCCCTAACAGACAGAAACACGCGTGCCTAACAATCAAGTGCCTAAACAGACATTAAGGATGTTTAGAGTGTGTCTGACCATAAACGGTTCATTTAGATGCAGTGTCATGTTTTTCTCAAGACTGTAGAAAGTGCCTTAATGCCTTTGATTTGGCATTCCATTGGACTTTGCTCTACAGTCCAAGATA
>JAODJW010000033.1:11591113-11605105 GCA_026777045.1 Hyperopisus bebe
AGCAACAATAAAATCCCTTTCACAGTTTATTGGTAGATGGAATGAAAAATGAAAAACTGTGACCATATAAATATAGATACGATGCAGTAACTATTAATAACGCTCTGGGGACGAGGGCATCGTCGACCACGTATCTTTCTCGTGTATTTCAGTTTACTGTATATCTCCCTGAAATCATTATGTAGAATCATGAAAAAAACACTGACTAAATCCGTAATCTGTCTTCTTTTCAAAACTTCCATTGTCGGAAGTAAGTTTTTAAAATTAGGTTAAATAGGCAAAAACAGAACCGTGTCACTTTTCTTAGTTTTACTTGCGTCGGGAGCATATAGTACCGCTCTTAGCTGAAGATCGCTATTCACATTCTAAATACGCTTGGTTTGAAGGGTGTTCCGGGCAATTCAGTTTCCCTATGTTTCCCCTGTGGCGTGCTGATTTGTACATGGTTTTGCTGTTGTTTTCATGTCTTTAAGAAGCTCTTTAGGTAAACAAGCCATATATTCACATGCCTTTTCGATGTTTTTTTGTTTTTACAGATAATGAATGAAAGTATTTAAATCACTGGATAAAGATATTTCTTGATGAAAACGGTATAGTATTGCTTATAAGACTATACTATGCATGACGATTTACTGTATTCACATGTAATAATGTGCCTGAGTGATTTTCAGACATTTCACATACCTCTTTGCTTTAATATTAGGGGAAACATTATTTCCTGATAGACAGGGGAAACATAGGGAAACCGAATTTCCTGGAACACCGGCGACCACGTGATTACAGGCACACAGGTTTAGCCCACTGAGCCATGAACACAGGTATGAGATTCGCTGCTGAAAATGGCAACATTGGTGCAAAGCTTCAGAGGCAGAGACGTATCCGTGTGCTATATTGTAGCCAATCGGTGTAAACACTACCGAGACATGTGCTCTTGTTTATTTTGGTCACAATGGGCGTGTTCACATATTTCTTTACCCAAATTAACTGTCGGATTATAATGTCATTATCATGTGAATAGCGCGATTTGCAAGTGGGAAGGCCATCAGAGCTGCTTGGAGACACAGACCCTTAAGTCAGTCACTCTTGTTCTTTCTATTCGTATCACAAAGCTGTAAAAATATATTTAGTTTCTACCTAGAGTATATATATTTGAACAGTAGACCATCCAATGTTTCTCAGGGTGTTTTTAAAATATGTATATGAGAAAAACTCGCAGAGTTATTTAAATGGTTTGGCAAAATTTCTGTCAGGTCCCGCCGAACTCAAGGGGTTAAGAAATTCTAGTTCTAATGAGTTCGAGAACTGAGGTACCACTGTATGTATTTTTTGAGACGGAGCTTATACGAGCGAAATAACCAGGTGATATCTTGGTTGATATCGGAACAGTCCGACAGCGGTTTCGAGGTATTTTTTTTATTGCGATATCGCAATATTACATTTATCATTACATCCCTATTAACTAGGTTTTAGCCAGAGAAAGAACAACCCCTCCATCTAGCAGACCTCTGAGATGGTAATCGCGTGCCGGAGGGAATTAAGTATGAAGGGTCTGGCTGCAGACATCCACTGTGAAGCACATCCACTTACAGACAGGCAGTCCACTGTGGGCCAAGAAATGATCCACTGTGAAGCACACAGAAAGTGCATTGGTGGACTCCAAAGCAATAGTATACTCATAAGCAGTAGTAGCACATATCCATTGTTTAATCATGATTTCTGTGATGTCAGATGTCATAACCAATTGCTGTGCATGGAGCGGAGAAGCAGGAGAAGGACACGTAAGAGCGAGGAATACAGGATTTACTGGGGAAAAGGAGCAGGGACATGGAATAGGCAGCACTACACAATCAGACATACAAACTTCAATGACAGACCTGGGGATACAGACTCTGACGTGGACTTAAATACACAGGACAAGCCGGAAATAACATGAAACACCTGGTAACAATCAGGGTTGCACGGGAGGTTAATGAGAGGGCATAGCACATGAGAGGACCAAACGAGTAGGTCATGACAGAACCCCCCCCTCAAAGGCGCAAACTCCGGGCGCGCCCCAGGGGAATGAAGAGATGGAACCAGGAACACAGGACTTGGAAAACAACACAAAACCATTACTGGAGCACCAGGAACATGACAGACACACAGAATAGGCACAACGGCAGAACCCAGGACAACACCTGACAAAGAACAGGAAACACAGGCAGGCACACCAAGAAAGGAGACACCGGGGGAACACCAACTGGAGGAACAAAATGGCCAGGAGGGAATACAGGAGACACAGACCGACAAGCTGGAGGTGAAAAAAGGTGGGGACCTGGCCGGGGCGATGGTCGGGGTAACCCCTCAGAGGGGGTTGGGCCATCATGGACCTCCTCGAGGCCAGGACTGGTGGTGCAGGTGCCGGGACAGGAACCGTGGGGACTGGATACGGAGGCTCTGTGGATGGAGCAGTGACGGGCAGAGCAGTGACAGGCACAAGAGCCGCTGTGGGTGGAGCCAGAACATCAGGCGCAGGTGGAGCCGGAACACTAGGTGCAGGTGGAGCCCGAACATCAAGCACAAGCAGATCAGGTACATCAGGTATGGGCAGGTCAAGTACAGTGGAGGGTGGAGCATCGACCAGTGGCACAGCAGGGATCTCAGGTGGCATCGTAGCAGGGACTGCCAACACAGGGACCTCGGGCGGAGTCACAGCAGGGACCACCAGCACAGGGACCTCAGGCAGAGCAGGAACTGCTGGCACAGGCACCTCGAGAGGCAGAGGCGCAAGACCTCGGGCGGTGGAAGCGCAGGGACCTCGGGCGGCGGCACAAGGACCTCGGCCGGAGCAGAAACTGCTGGAGCCCGGGTGTCAGCCGCCGGGACTGGAACCTCTGGGACCAGGGCGTCGGCTGGCAGGACGGGAACTGCTGGGGGCAGAGCTGGAGCCGCTGGGACAGGGAGCTTCGCAGGGAAGCGCGTCAGCCACCAGGACTGGAGCTTTGCAGAGCATCGTGTCAGCTGCTGGGACTGGAGTTTTGCAGGATGCCGCATCAGCCTCCGGGATTGGAGCCTCGTAGGCCAACCCGTCGGCCCCTGATGCAGCGCATTACTACACCCACCACATGGCGAAACTCCTTGAGACGAGGAATTTCTCCCTCCACTCTGCACGGCACTCACAGTACCAGTGCACAGGCCAGCCATGACGTCCAGCAACTCTGGGGGAAATCGATCAACAAGTCGAATGCTTTACGAAAATCAACAAAGGCTGCAAAAAACCTCTGCCGATGTTCACGCTTGCGTTCGATGAGAACCCTCACTGCAAGGATACGGTCCATGGTAGGCTTCTTAGGTGTTAAACCACATTGCTCCAGTCGCTGACAGGCAAGCAAGTGATCACGGATCCTGTTAAGGATGACCCTAGAAGGACCTTACCCGGCACTGAAAGCAGTTTTATTCCCCTGTAGTTTCTGCAATCCAGGCAATCACCCTTCCTTTTCTAGTCCCATTTTCCAGTCAGTTGGGATGATGCCTGACTCCCAAATGGAAACAAAGCTAGCCTGCAATGCCAGGAGGACAGCCTTACTACCAGCCTTGAGAAGTTCATCCCAGATACCACAGATCCTTGCGGCATTCCCTACCCACATCTGATTCACCACCTGTGCAATCTCAGTGAGATTGGGTGGTTCATACCTGATCGGATGATCAGCTTTGAGAACCGTGGACCCAGACCTGGAGGGTCAGCTTTAAACAACTGCTCAAAGTAGCTGGCCCAGCGGGTCACAACTGCAGTGTCATCCGTAAGGACCATCCTATCACCCACCTTGACTGCAAGTCTACGAAGAAAAGATTCAGACGTGCGAAATGCTTCGATTACTCTATAAGCAGGATGTGGGTCACTAGACCACAAATGTTGTGTCACCTGCACACAAATTCGAATGCTATTAATCTTTTGTCAGTTTCAAGTTATTTCAGAGATAGTTTTGTTTTCTTGTTTTTTTTTTTTGTGGAAGGGTACGAGCAAATTTATCCATGTCTGTAACTGCCATTTCTGAGGAGGCATACTGCAGCCAGTAATGATCTGTTTTTATGGAGCAGGGTGGGGAGATGTACTCTTGGGACTGGCCAAATTGTGCTGGGATTTCTTGCTTAATTAAGGCTTCCCAGAACTTTTTGTTTATTTTCGGACTAAGAGTTAGACATCACACAGAAACTCATACATTTTTCAAGGATAACGTTTACAGGAATTTTCTGTAAACCAAATAGCTCTCTGAAAAGTATTAGTATTATCATTACATTTTGTAGTTATAAAGATAAATCATTTACTTTTTTGCAACCCAAAAACCACTCCTCTGTTGTGTTGCTAAAATTTTGTATAAAAAAATATCTGCCAGTTGAGATAAGGAAGTAACGGAAATCACCAGGATATTCCTTATTTTGCAATTATAATTAGACAAATAGGACATTAAAAAACAGTATGTTTTCTTAGAGGAAGAGGAAAAGGGAACACATTTTCATTTTATCATTTACAAAACAATGAATCGGCAGCAGGGGCACTGTAAAGGGTGGGACAGTTAGGACAATTCCATGGGCCCTGAAGTGACAGGGGTCCTAAAAAAATTTAAATGTAATACGATTGTTCTGGTTTAGGGGCCCAATATGATATGATTTCATTAGGCCCAAAATCTGTCAACGACACCCCCAACTGGCAATACAGACACTCCTCTACTTACGAACTTCCAACTTACAAACTTTCAGGGTAGTCAATCCTACACAGGCATACCGGACAGGGGGACGGGCAGAACAGGAGGCAGGAATAGGCAGGATGCAGGATGACAAGAGGTCCGGGACGGGCAGGCGAGGAAGACAGGGCAGGAGAGAGAGACAGGAGACAATAAACCACTCAGCAAGGCACATTAAGATAATGGAAACAATACTTCGCAAGGAATGCTGGTTCAGGACCACCCTTTTAAAAAGGAGGAGCGGTTCCTCTCCATGTTGCTTCCGCTGTGGGGTGTGGTCCCAGGCCCTGATGTGACAGGGCACCCCCCCCCCGACGGTCAGCTCCAGGGGGCCGAGGTAGGCACCGAGGACGACCCCGTGAATGAGGATCTGGTTTGTGTGGGTGATCTCAATGAATCACTTTAGGATGAATCACTGACACTTTACTGATACCGTCACTTTACAAGTGTTAGCTAACTAGCCTTCATTTGCTGCTATAATTTATAATTCTTGATACTTAAGTTGGTGCACTTTTTTTTAGTACCTTAATTTTACTTCTTTTACCTTCTCATTTCTTTTACTTTATCTTATTTACTTCACTATTCATTATTGTTTATTATGTTTCTTTGTTCCATTGGGTTAACCGGGACTGTGTGTACACAATTTTTTTCTACCTCATGCAAAGGTGGTGCAAATGACAATAAACTTTCCTTGATCTTGACCTTGAAAGTGTCATCTGGTGTGGGTCCAATAGATCGCGGGCTGGTATCCACGATCATTCCTCTGGGCCGTAACCCTCCCAATCCACAAGATATTGCAGCACGTTTCGCTGGCGCCAGAAATCGAGGAGGGCCTTTACCTGGTACACAGGGTTGTCATCCTGCACTGATGTCGGAGGAGGCGGTGCGGCTGCTGGGGACGCCTCCGATGGTCCGCAGCTCTCCGGTGCTGTTGAGAGCTCTGCGTGAGAGCCCAATGGGACCATACCTCGACTGCGGGCGTACCATTCCTCAACGGCGGGAACCCAGCTGGGGGCCGTCTCCCATGGGAATAACGGAGGTTGGTACCCTAAAACACTTTGGAAGGGGGTTAGTTAGGTTGTGTGTTTATTCGGCCCACGGGAGAAAGGAGGCCCATCCCAAGGGTTGTGCTTTGCAGAGAAATCGCAGCATCTTTGATACCTCCTGGTTGGTTTGCTACGCCATACCATTCGATTGAGGATGATAGCTGGAGGACAAACTCAGGAACATGTTCAACTTGGTGCAGATGGCTTTAAACACTTGGGAATTGAATTGTGGCCCACGATCAAAAACAATGTCTTCCGGAATACCATAAATTTGGAAGACCCATGTGATAAGCAATTCAGCCAGTTTTAAAGTAGAGAGTAATTTGGGCAAAGGATAAAATCGATTGACAACCATCAGAATTACTGTTTTCCCCCTAGAAGGAGGCAGGTGGCTCTGCTCTCTCACGGTGTTGTCCAGGGTTACTGAGAGTCGGATGTAATCCTCAAAGGAACAAGCCCCTCTGCGTGTAGCCATCTCATCCCGTAGCTCTTTTAGGGTGAAGTATTCTGTCAGACTCGGGCAGAACACCAAAGGCGGGACCCAGAATGCAGTTTTATTTATAAACCGAAAGCTGGCAAGTCTGAAGGGCAAGGCGAGAGGCGAAGTTGGGGACATTGCAAAAAGGTCGAAAGCCGGGGTGGTCAATCCTACACAGGCACACCGGACAGGGGACAAGCAGGACAGGAGGCAGGAACAGGCAGGATGCAGGATGACAAGAGGTCCGGGATGGGCAGGTGGGGCAGGTGAGGAAGACAGGGCAGGCAGGGCAGGAGAGAGAGACAGAAGACAATAAACCGCTCAGCAAGGCACATTAAGACAATGGCAACAATACTTCGCAAGGAATGCTGGTTCAGGACCACCTTTTTAAAAAGGAGGGGCGGTCCCTCTCTGTGTTGCTCCCGCTGTGGGGCGTGGTCCCAGGCCCTGATGTAACACAAAGCAAGGAAACAGTAGCTGTAGAAGACATTTACGCCTAGACTTACTAAAGGTTTTTGATAAAATTTGCAGAGAGCATGGCATTTTGGTTTGCTAGAACATGTATCTTGCTATAGGAAACAAATTTTTGTACAATATTAATAACCACTCATCTAGTGTAGGTTTAACATTAGTTTAAAGTTTACCGCTGCTTTTTATCCTTGCTGTTTAAATCACTCATGAATAGATATGTTTGTGAGAAATCCACCTCACACAGTTTGATCTTGGTTCTAAGGCGGGCTGGGTTTGACAGCCTGCCATCATATCTGGTGTATAAGAAGATCTCTTCCTTCAAGGAGCCAAAGGTGTGCTTCAGGAGCACAGCAAAGAAAATGCCAAATGATGTCAGAGAAAGGACACAGCCATGCTTCAATGCCCTGCAGATCTCACAGCTCAGAGGTACTTTTGTCATACTGCACTGTCCCCCTTATGTTGATATGGAAGGATTCTACAGTATAATACTATGCAGTCTGGGTGAGTATTCTACATTGATGGGGACCTGGAACAATCCTTATCTGCTGACAAGGTTGAAAGCTTTGGTCATGTCTATGAAGGCAAAGTAGGGGGGCTTCTTCTGTTCTCTGCACTTCTTCTGGAGTTGTCAGAGGGAGAATATTATGTCTACAGTTGATCGGCTGGCACAGAAGCCACACTGTGAGTCTGAGTAGATGCACTTGGCCACCCTCTGCAGATGTGTCAGGAGAATACAGGCAAAGACCTTCCTGACACTGCTCAGCAGGAAGATGCCTCTGTAGTTGTTGCAGTTTCTTCTGTCCCCTTTGTTCTTGTACAGGGTGACAATTCAGGGATGTCCTGTGTATGGCTCCCTCTTTCCAGCACTGGCACAGGACCTCATGCAGTGGCTGCAGTAGGCTGGTCTTGCACTGCTTGCTCAGGTCTGGAGGGATCCTTTCGATGCCAGTTGCCATCCTGGAGGTCAGGCTGTACATAGCATTGTTGAGTTCACCCAAAGTTGGTGTAGCCTCCAACTCCTTGATGGTCAGTAGGCACTTGATTGTCTTGAGGGCTGAGGCATTGACAGAGTTCTCTCTGAAGTACAGGCTGGAGTAACATTTCACCCAGCACCCCGTTTCCTTACCCCTGTATGTGATTACCTTGCTGCTGGACTTCAGGAGTGCTGTCAGAGTAAGGCCTATTGCTTTCTTGTCATTATACATTCCTTTGATGTTCCTTGTGATTGTGGCTGTCTTTGCTGAGCTGCATTCTTGTTTGCACAACACCTGGCAGTCTGTTGGACTTTGTTTCTGATGGCCCTGAGTATTTGTAGCACTCTCTGTTAGGGAGCACTTGCATTCAGCCAGGGCAGCACACTTCAATAATGGGAGTCATTTTACTGGAGTTGGCTTCAAATCAGTTGGTCATTTTCAAGGTCTTCCTCCCAAAGGTGGCTATGACTGTGTTGTAAATAATCTCCCATAGGGCTTCCCATTTCCCTGTGGCTTAGTTACAGGGATGTGATGCGCTCAGTTCCTTGTCAAATGAATTCAGGACTGAGTATGACATCTGGCTGATGTCGTTGTGGGGGTTTCCTCTTTGCTTGGCTCTGCATCCTGATCTTGCAGCTGACTAAGGAATGGTTTGTGTCACAGTTTGTGCTATGGTATGAGCGTGAAAGTGATACATTCCTAAGCAAAGAGCACCCATGTAAGATCAGGTCCAGCAGGTGCCAGGTCTTTGAACAAGGGTGTCTCCAGGAGACCTTGTGTTGAGGCTTCATTCAGAAGAAGGGGTTGGTTATACACAAGTCAAAGTATGTGATTAATTCCAGCATTTGCTGCCCATTGTCATTCATGTTGCCTACTTTGTGGTGTCTGGGGCAAGAGGGCCAGGAATCATAGTTAGTACCCACTAGCATTGAAGTTGCCTAGAAGGACAACTTGTTTGTCACAGGGGATACTCCTGATGTCAGGCAATAGGTTCTCATAGAACCTGTCCTTTGCCTCAGGAGTGGCACTCGATGTGGGGTCATAGATGCTAACCAGGGTAATAGGGCCATAAGTGGTATTAAGGTGGAGAGTGAGGAGTCACTGTGTGCCATTTCTGCCCGGTTCAACCATCTTTAGCAAGATGTTCTTCATTGTGAAGTCCTCTCTGTACTCCCTGTGCTCATCAAAGCTTGGTCCCTGCCAGAAGAACTTGTAGTCACTCTGTCTTAGCCTACGAGAATCTGCCAAGCGAGTTTCCTGAAGGCTCACTATGTTGACATCAAGTCTCTTGAGCTCCTTGTTGATCACAGCTGTCTTCCTGGCATCTCTAACATCATGGAGTTGTCAGTGAGTCCAGTCATCACCGTATGAACATTTCAGGTACCCCGTTTTAGAGGTGGTCTCTTTTGTTGTCTTTGCTTTTCACCTGGTGCAATGTTTACAGCCTACCATTTCAGAGTTTCTGTGGGGCATTAGAAAGCATTAAAAGTAATTAAATGAATTTTGCAAAAATTAAGGGCTTAAATGGCATTAAAGCATTAAATTTGATTCTCAGTAGCATTAAAATTTCTTTAGTTTTCAAGAAAAATACTTATATAATTTTAAAATGTGATTCGCTGTGAAACTGTATTTATGATATGTACATCAGCGTAAGTTAAACATGCAGAACCATTTCGGTAATTGCTTCCGACCAGTCGGTTGTCGGAAAACTGGATGTTTGAAAAGAAGCGGTGGGCGCTGGACAGGGAGGAGAAAAAGTTTAGACAGAAAATGGGGAAATGCAAATTCCAGCAAAATTGGCTGGAAAACAAGAAATTCGAGGGTAATTCGAGGGTATGGCTGCAGCCCGTTGATGGTCAAGATGGAGAAGGATTTAGCAGTGTTTGTAAAAAAATAAAAATAAGCTTGATACAATGGGTGTCAATGCCATGAAATCTCACATGCAGTCAGACAGCTACAAATCATGTGTAAGAGGCAGACAGCAGTAAACTGTGGCTAGCTACTTTTCCATAACAAACAACGTAAAGTCTTCAGCAACTACCATGACCACCACAAATAGCACAACTGTAGCTGTAATGAACACTACCATCGGAACATCAAGCACTCTTTGAGCGTCATTTGGATCGAGTGTGACACTGCAGGCGGAGGTTCTCTGGTGTCTGAACACTGCCGTGTAGCACCACTCATACGCATCCAATGAAGGTATTTCTGAGTTGTTCCAGGCAATGTTTTCGGTTTCAGAAATAGTCAAATCTTTCACCTGTGGAAAGGACAAGACTAACTACATTTTAAAGTTTGGACACTTCAAAAACAAACTGATTTCTGCAGCTAACAATGCAGGGCCATTTGTACTGATGTTTGGTGAAAGTTTCAACCAGTCAACAAAAAATAAACAGTTAGATGTCCATGTTCGATTTTGGGACGCTGGTGGTGTCCAGTCACGTTATCTTGGATCACAGTTTATGGGGCATTCAAAGGCTGAAGATCTGCAGCACCATTTCAAAGTAAGTGTAGTTATAGTTTGTGTTCATGGAATGTTATTTGGATTATTTAAAGACACAAGATGTGTTCCTTTAATTGAAGCTTATTGCTTTTAGATGGAGCTTTAAAATATTTCTGAAATTATAAGCAAATTTGCAATCAAACATGGTGTAATCGTTTCAGTTTTTCTTTCTCATGTCAAATTGTCTAAATAAAATTTCTATTCTTAGGATTGTGTGCGCCTAATAGACATAAAGAATCTCCTTTCCATCAGTATGGATGGGTCAAATGTGAACTGGAAGTTTCTTAATAATTTCCAGCAAGAACATGCTGAACTACATGGAGGTTGGCAGTTAATTAATGTTGAAAGCTGTGGATTGCACACACTTCACAATTCACTCAAGACTGGCTTCTCTACACGGAATATTGAGAAACCATTGAGAGCAATGCACTTTGTTTTTCACAATGTCCCTGCAAGAGAAGATTATACAAAACTTACAAGGCTCATCTCTTTTTCTACTCCCATTCTGTGGACACAGATGGGTGGAAAATTTTCCTGTTGAAGGGAGAGCCATTGAGTTATGGCCAAAGCTTAAAGAGTATATGGAGGCAGTCCATAGAAAAGAGCTACCAAACCCTGGAACCTCCTCTTTTGATACTATTCAAGCAGCAAACGAAGATCCCCTGATTTCAGCCAAACTTCAGTTTTTCATGGCAATCTCCAGAACTTTTTGTCCATTCTTGAAGAAATACCACACTGATGAGCCAGTCCTGTCATTTCTGTGCAGAGACCTGACAGAGTTGATGATGGTAATAATCTGCTCAATTTAAAAATGTTTTAAAATTTTTTGTTTTCTATGATTTTTAAGTGGGCATTCTGCAATGTTTTTTTCATTTCATAGAGTCTGGTGAGACGTGTTATCAAAAGGGAGTTGCTCCAAGACATCATTCCTTTTCAACTGACCAAACCTGACCCTGATGACCAGAGGAACTGGGTCAATGCAAGCCACGCTGATATTGGCTTGGGTGCTGAGTCTGCCCTTAAGGTAATTCATTGTTACTGTTTTAAATGTATACTTAGAAAAACTTAAAATACACTGCATTCATCCCCTTTGTATGCGTGCTATCCCTCCTTGGTAGGCTCTTCAAAGCAAGAGTAGTAACAGAGTAGGTGACCTCACTGCCCTCGAAATTAGAAAGGACTGCATAAGGTGCCTCTCCAGAATTATTAAGAAAGTGCAAGAAAAGAGCCCTTTGAAATACCCCACTGTCAGGCAGATTGCATGCTTGGATTGCATGGGTACCCCTCCATCATGAGCAGAGATCCAGAATGGTGCAAGGGAAGGATGAAGTCTCTAGTTCAAAGATTTCTGCAGGACAAGCAATTGATAGGAGGGTTTTCTGCTGGTAGGAATGTTATAGGGGTAGCGTCAAAATAAAGGTTATGCACAGCTTTTTATGAATGAACTATATTCTCTGTATATACTTTGATCTTAACGGTTTTGCTTTTTTATTTTGGGTGAGTATCTGTTATTTTTATCCACATTTTACCTAAATGGGCATTCTGTGGTCTTAAACTGTAAATAATTAAAATATGTTGTTTTCTATGTATTAGTCTTCCTGATGTTGAAACTCAAATTGTAGAAAAAAGTTTACATCGATATCCTGTACCAATGTGATGTCTGAATATATTACCACCCATTTAAGCTGATAAGATTTAATTACTGTTTTTTGTGTGTGCCTGTTGCAGGTGATATTGTTATGCAACAGTCTGATAGCTATCTCTCTCTGTATGGCAAAAGTGAGGAGTTCCTCTCTTTCAATCCCATGGAGCAACAACTTGATGCTTTTCTTCATGACGTTCTCAACCAGTCTTATCCTGAGCTCCGGAGTTTCCTTCAGTGCCTGTTGCTCCTATCTCATGGGCAAGCTACAGTAGAGAGAGGCTTCTCTGTGAACAGGGAAGTAGAGGCTTGCAACATAAAAGAAGAAACTGTTGAGGCCTAGTCTGTGACCATGATAGAGCTTGTGGGGGGGTTCACAAAGTGCCCCTCACAAAGGAACTACTGGCTTCTGTAACCTCAGCCAGGACCAGCTATAGGATCTACCTTGATGAAGAGAGACGGAAGAGAGAGGGTGTCATGCGTGGACTTAAGAGAAAAGCTTTGGAAGATGAGCTGGAAGAACTGAAAAAGAAAAGGGAGATGTTGAGAGTGGTGTGTGTCAGCCTTCAAAAGGATGCTGATCAACTAGCTGAGCAGGCTGAAAACAAATCTAGCACACTCATAGCTCAAATGACAATGAAATCTAGTACTCTAAGGAAGAGATACAGGGACAAATGCAGTCAACTGAAAAATGTTGAGTCAGAACTGGAAACAAAAGCTTGTGAACTAAGGCACATGCATTAATCATCTTCTGTGTTTAAAAAAACCCTGTGCAATTGCTGTAGCATATTCCATAACATGTAACTTCTGTAGCACTTGTTTCTATATTCAATATGTTTCAGGTATACATTTGTTTCTGTATAGTGCCAAATTATTAAATGTACAACCCCAAATCAGAAAAAGTTGAGACGGTATGTTAAATTAAAATCAAACTGATTATTTACATTATGTGTTCCTCATGAATTTTATTGTTTTTGAATGCAGCCTTTGAAGGATGTAGCCCCTGAATTGGGACATCTACTCACCAACTTCTCCACTCATTTGGGCCTTTTGTGAAAATGAAAATGAGGACAAGAGTCCCATAGGAGTGGACTGAGTTCTGTTCAACTCTATTTGAGTCACTGGAGTGTGAACATTTTGGTTTTCCTTTGGAGTATAGGGATGTCAATCCTGTCCTAGACAGAAACACAGTTTGGTGTGTTTCAAAAAATATCCTTAGCTGGCAGCGAGCACTTCAAATATCCAAGTACTTATCAAAAGACATCCTCACATTGATCTCAGCGGTGCATGAAAGGTTATTTTTTTTCTTATTCACCGCCCAGCCCCACATCCTCCACTCCTCAAAATAACAAAAACAAAAACTGAACTGAACCATAGATTTGGATAATTGGTACACCCTAGTAAACATTAAGTTAATTTACAATCAGACTGTGTCATTAAAACATTCCACCACTGCCCTGATGCAAATATTTTTTTTTGGTTTTCATCCATATGACCAAAGCTTTTTATAATTATAGCTAATTACGGTGGTAACTATGAAAGTAAATGAAGCATATCTGAATGACAGCTACAAACTGTACTGTAAGTTAAAAGAGAAATGCACTTTATTAATTGCCCTTACAGCTCATTTATACTTAAGCTATTTAAACTAACTAATATTAGTCTTTACTTATTTGCAAAGTAGAAGTCATTGCAATATCCAGTTTGTGTGTGTGCGTATTCTGTCTTGCTCATGTGCTCTAACCCCAAGCCCCCTGTGACCTTATCTAGGATAAACGGCTAGAAGATTAATTGATTGCTCCTTTTTGAAAGTGAAACAGAGAACAAATTCATCTAAGCTGGGTACTGAAAAACAATGACTGCTCAACATATGGATCATTCTACAGAAACGTCCACTTTTGACATGGCAGGATACCTGAAAATGCATTTCTTTTTCTAGTATTTAAACCTATGCCACATTATTACTTTACTAATTGGCTATAAGAATACACATAAGGTACACCTTAATGATTTTTTTCCTTTTCTGTGCATTTAATTAAAGATTTCATGGACAGTCTATTTGTCACTGGTGTTACCTTCCTTCTTTGGTAATAATAACAACTTTTATGAAATATTATTTCTCAACTTCTCTTGCACATGTAATCAGAGATACAGTAC
>JAODJW010000033.1:11612069-11622847 GCA_026777045.1 Hyperopisus bebe
CCGATGTTTGAGTTCAGCTCATGAAAAATGGGAGCAAAAACAAGAGTGTTGCGTTTATATTTTTGTTCAGTGTAGATGAGAATTCTTTTGTCTTTCAGTCATAGAAAGTGTTTAACATATCTTTTTGCTACTCGTTTTTATTCAGCAGCATGCAATGTGTAATAAAACACTGAAAATGAAAAAAAAGTATTTTAGTTTACAATCTTCAATGTAAAAGGAATTTTGCAGTTTTGCAGAATGTGTAGGTATTTATAAAGGAAAACTAAGGGTTGGCCAGGGTGGCAAGTAATTTTAGTACTGCATTAATGTTTATTGAGATGATTATTGATGAAGATTGATGATAGCTATGTTTACTGCTCCTAATTCTCTAGTATACTTATGGCCAACCTTAATCAAATGTAGATGGCTAACATTAAAATAGGTCGTTATACATTCTTAGTGTTTTCTTTCTTGCTATGACCAAAGAGCAAATCTTCCTTAGCTTTTCTGTTACTTAACTTGCAAATCTAAAAACATCTTAAAAATAACTGATCTTCACATTATCTTTTTGTTACATTGTACCCAAGCCACAAGGGAGAACAAAGTAATTCTGATAGGGCTGGCCTGTAATTAGCAGGGCTAGGAGACGGTTGTTATTTTTCCAGCAGATGGCTGGTTATAGGAAATCCGTTGCAGTCAGTTACTTTTTTCAGCCAGCTGAGTAGAGCATAGTGAGGATTTATGCTTGGAGACGCACATATCCAGCAAATCTGCCACTAAAACTTCTATTTGCAGCCATTGCCCTTACTTTTCACATTATTTAGGAGCAGTTTGACTAATAAGGTGTTGTTTTTCATGGCACAAAGTCACTGAAGGCATCTTTAATATCCTTCCCACTTCCTGTTTTGCGGCATCTTCTCCTATAGCGAACATCTGTATTATTGATGTGTTTGTGTCCAAATGCATTTCTAAAACTATCACATACATGGTTGTTATTCTTGTCACAGGGGCTCTCTATCTTCTTTCGATTCAGATTTAACTTTGCTGGGCTTTAGCCAAAGTTGGTCCCAGACTGGTCTTTTGAGTTCAGCTGAAGAGGCACGTATGTAAAAATGAATCATATTGACCTGCTTACTAATGTCTTTCAGCATTCATAATTCAACTAGTTATGAAAATCTGCCTAGCAGCTATAGTAAGCAGTTAATGGGTGAGGTAGATTCCTCTTTTTCTCCAAAGCTTTTCCTGTTTGTCTCAACACAATGCTGGTGGTCTTCTATCCCCCTTCACATCACAGGATGTTAATAGTGCCGGGCCCAAACCTTGAGAATTTATAGATCCCACAAGTAGCTTGTGAGTCTCAGACTGACGAGTATCCTGCTTTCCCACTGAACTTTCCTGAAATTGCCTGATAATTTGGTTTATGTTCCATTGCACTTTAAAGTGTTTATGCACCCCAGGTGAAAAATAACAGATACTGTACTGGTCATGTGATGGACAGAAGGCTGGAGTGAGCCCTGGAGGATGATTATTCATATTAGAGGTGCACAATGGATTAATCTTTAATGAAACCTGGGAACAGCCAGTTAAAAAATAGTTTTTGATATCCGATTAGTCCAGTTCTCAACAATCAATGATTCAACACACATGTTGCTGTCAAACGTGCAAGGTATTTCAGTTACAAATAAATTAATTTAAATGTCAGTTAACATCTTCAGAAAGGGAAACAATTTTCCAGTTTATCACTAAGCTGACAAGCACCTACTTTAATAAGCAAGGTTCACAGTTTAAATGGCTGAGGACAGAGATCAGCCCTGTTGGGCGGAGCTGGCCACTCCACTGAAGTGACTTTAAATCTGTGCTCTAATAACATCCTTTGCATTCCGGTGCTGTGCATAGACAAGCATTGTTATATTGGTGTATTTAAGACAAATATATTAATAATAATAATTATTCTTATTATTATCAAAAATGGCCAGTTCTTTAATGCAATTTTTTGGCTTCATTTTGGCTTTGGCAGGCTTTATCGGACTAATAGTGTGCACCACCATGAGTGAATGGAAAACCTCGTCGCACCCTGGACCCAGCTTGTTGACAGCCCAGACCAGCCAGGAGGGGCTCTGGATGTCCTGCGTGACCCACAGCACTGGGCAAGTCAACTGCAAAGTTTTTGAGTCACTTCTGGAGCAGTCAAGTAAGTTCATGCACGTTGCAGAAAATGCTGGGTGGTTTAGTGTGTTGGAGGGAAGTAAACCCACGCAGATGTGTTATTTAGTCACAAACCGAATAACACGTCTAGGGTCTTTGACATATTCATTACTTGTTTATATTCAGAGTGCAACAGCCAAATGAATATTTTTCAAGCATGAATTCCAAAAAAGTATACATCATTGTTTTCGTATCTGTAGTTATACAAGATGCACCACAACTTGCAAAAAAGTAATATTAATATATTAACAATAATTTGTGCTGGACTAAGTTGAACATTGTTTTTCATGTACCTCCATGTACCGTATTTATTTTTCGGCTTCGTCATTTGTATTATTTATCTATTTGTTTGTTTGTTTGTTTTAGCCGACATGCAGATCACCCGGGCATTAATGGTTATCAGCATCCTCCTATCTTTCTTGGCTGTCATGTCTTCAATGGCTGGCATGGAATGTACCACTTGCATGGATGATAAACAACAGCTTAAAGTGAAGGTGGCTTTTGGGGGAGCAGTCCTCTTTGTAACTGCAGGTAAGATTTACTTCACTTATTTCCCCCATTTATGCATTGTCTGTGTATGTCTTTGATTCAGTTACTAAACTTTTGATTGTGGCTTTGTGACTTGATGTTCAATTGCAATGCAGATCAGGTGGCAACACCATTAACATTACTATGTCAACATATTAGCAGCCACTACAGTGAAAAAATGTTGTTCTGTGGATAATGTGATCATTCTTGTTACAGGATTGTGTGCTCTGGTGGCAACCTCTTGGTATGGAAACAAAATCATGGTGAATTTCCACAATCAACACCATGAATCCCTGCACCATAGCAGGTATGGTGTCAAATGCTGCATCCTTTTGAGTTTTAGTAGTGAAGAGCAGTAAATTATGGATATATAATTATGAATATATTTATTTACTTTACCATGTGATTTAAAAAAACGATATAATTCTGCATGTTATACGAGATTGAGGTGGCTTGTATTTTCAGGTATGATTTTGGCAAGGCTCTGTTCCTGGGATGGGCAGCTTCATCCCTGTCACTGCTGGGAGGTCTTATACTCGTCTGTAACTCAAAGGCAGGGAACTCGGGACAATATGGCCAGTATGCAGGACCTTCACAATCTTCAGCCAAATATATATAAAGCCTTCCCAAGCAGTGTGGAGTTTCTACAGTATCATCACCCAGGAACTGTGAATGCAAAGCAATTCTACATACTCCTGTTGCCAGGTGCAGTCATTTTTCTCTCATTGCTCGTATGGTTTTGTAGGACTATACAGAAGACAGCCTCAGACAAGCCTGCCCTGTATGTCAAATGCGAACATTAACCAATGCAGAATGTTTCTCTGTGATATTGGTATTAACTTGCAAATATGTGTTTGATATATGTATTGAAATATGATTTCTATTTATGAACAGATGTATTAAGCTTACCCTTTATTCACTGGAGTAAGATATGATGATAAAAATGTAGATTTGAAGGCAACCTCCAACAATAATAAAAAACTGGACACAGTTTATGCATCTTATAGACATGAAACATCAGCTCTTTGTTCCAGCTTATTCTTTTTTGTATAAGACAAAAGAGAGTACAACTTCTTATAAGTTCACTACTTATACCTTACCGTTTTTGTCACTAAGTTCATTTTTAAATGTCTATATAGAGTGTAGATATCATGGTTTCAAGATCAAAAACATTTTTATGAGGATTATTGTTCAGTAAAAATATTTGATTGTACTCTTGTTTGGAAGCATAAATGGGTGATTTCAGCTATTTTGAAACTTCACACAGAAACTAATTTCATATGTTGCCAGATAATTGTACTTAATTAAACATAATGAACTTAATTTGTGTACTGAATGGGACCTTCTCTGACATTATCTGCTGTAGACTGTTAACATTTATACTACTTGGATGAAGAAATGGCACTTTTGGATAATTTTATTTGTGTAATTCTTTTTGAATATTTTTTAAAGTAACTGTATATGCTTTCTTACATATATTGTGTATTAAAATATATATTTAACAAACACACGCGCGCACACACACATAAAGTTGTGTAATCATATCTTTTTGGGGACCTCTCATTCATTTCTATGGGGAAAAATGCTAATGTTAACTATGACAACCTTAACCCCTACCCAGCCCTAACTATAAGTATAGTAACTATAAGTAACCATAACTATAAGTAACCAAACAAAATACAAGAGTTTTTGCATTTTTAATTTTTTCATTACAGTCCCAGATTTTTTGAAAATACAGTATTCCCATATGGTCCCCATAAGGAAAGAAAGAGTATTCATCATGTTGTGGGGACATTTGGTTCCCGTGTGGGTATCAAAACAAGGTAAAAATAGCAGGTTTTTATCTGTGTAAAATATACATTTCTTTGTTCCAGCCTGACTCTTCACTGCTTCTCATTGATGAAGGGCTTCTGCCTTGCTTTATGGGTCTTCAGTCCTGCTTCTAGGAGCCTGATATGAACTATCTTAGCAGTGCACTTCACACCTGCACTCATTTCCCATTCATTGATGTAAAAAAAATCAAAGCAAAAGGAAAATCACATTTTTACCATGTGCTTCTCAACATGTTTAGTGGCTTATGATAGTGACACTTCAGGACATTGGAAATCTAGTTCCATTGTGGCTGGCTGAGAAACTCTGAAGTGCAGATGAGAACAAAGAACTCGGCGATGAACAAAGAAACACCACTCGCAGAGTTGCCAGGTCCAAGGTTTTTTTACCAAATTGGGCTATTTTGAAAATACAGATGTGGGTAAATATTAGGAGATTGCAGACTCTGAGTTTTTGGGCTGCTTTCATAATGTTCCGCAGCAGGGGACTGTAATGGGAAAAATATATTAATTATTATGAATGAAAATGGCTCCTAATGCTGGGTGAAAGTCAGAGACAGACATACACAGAAAGCAGGGTCGCTGAATCTCACATATTTAGCATAACACTCATGGTATCAGACTCATTCAAGTAATTTTATGGCCAATATATAGGTCTATTATTCCAGTATAAACCTAAAATTAGCTACACCAGAGGTGTTGGGGTAGTTTGCAAACTCAAAAGACTATTTACAAGGTAATACAACTGTTACATACATGTACATGCATGTGCATATGTGTGTAGACTTCTCAAATCAACAATCGCACTCCAGTCAGCTGATCAAAGTTAGCAAACCTAGGAAAGGAGAGTGCGTCTGCCTATGTGGCATTGTTGTGTACTATGGCATCATTGTGTACATTGTGTGCATTTGAATGTGATCAGCATGCAAAATACTGGTTTATTTTTTTGATTTCAAATATTGGGCTACTTAAAATCCGTTGGGTGGATTTTAAGCAGACCTTGGGCTGGAGATTTTTGCTGGACCTGGCAACACTGCCTGCAGGACCTGCGTCAGAGTCTGGAACAAATTGAGGAAACGAGCTCATTATCCTCCACTGCATAGCATTCTGTTCGCGAACATACAGTCACTGGACAACAAACAAGATGATTTCAGAGCAAGAGTGATTTTCCAACAGGATGTGAGAGACTAACATTTTGTGTTTTACTGAGACATGGCTGTCCCTCCTAGTGCCGAGTCCAACTGGACTCTGTCAGACTCTTTCTCCGTGTTCTGCATGGACAGAACAGAGGAGGCTAAGAAATCTATACAGGAGGTGGTGGAGTGTGTTTCATAGTGAACACTAAGTGGTGCGAGGCAAAGAGCATTTCTGTTCTCTCTCTCCTGCTTTCCTCATCTGGAATATCTGACAATCAAGTGCCATCCATTCTACCTGCCTCGTGAGTTCAGCTCGGTTATCACCATGGTAGTCTACATCCCACCTCATGCGGACACAGGCATGGCTTTCTCTGAATTACACAATGTGCTTAGTGGACACAGCGCTCATTGAGGCAGGGAACTTTAATAAAGTGAACCACAGAGTTTTACCAACACATTATCAGGGAAGCTAACACACTGAATCACTGTTACACACTATACAAGCAGGACCACAAAGCTGTTTCACAACTGCATGGTGTTAGGGAAATAAGACGACAATTTTCCTCATGCCAGAATATGAACAAAAGTTTTTACAGGAAGCTCAAGTCACAAGGGAGGTAAAGCGTTGGTCTACCCAATCAGAAGCCGTGCTATAGGTTGTGCTCAATGGCGTATACTGGGACATGTTCCAGTCACGCACAGACAACATCAATGAGATTGTGGACATAGCAGCTAGTTTTTCTAGCATGCTAACAAACAACATAATCCCCACGGTAACAATAAAGACTTTTGCTGACCAATCACTATGGGTGGATGGAACTATCCATGAGGCAGTGAAAACCTGTACCATGACGTATAATGCAGGGGTTATCACCAGCGGAATGAATGGTTACAATGCCGCTTCTTATGGAGTTCGGCACGCTGAAAAGGAAGCAAAATGCCGGTACTGGGAGCACATGGAGTCGCACTTCCACTGGGGCAACATGAGCCAAATGTGGCATGGATTGCGCACATTCACAGACGAAATCTACTGTGGCTGCATGCCTCGATTATATGCTTGCCAGTGTACGTAAACTGTTCTATGTCTGTGTTGAAGCTAATCATGTTAATGCTAGCCACATGGCTAGCAACAGCTATACCCTGCTAATGGAGCAGGGTGACGTCATCACCACCGCAAAGCACATCGTGCACAGGGCGCTGCAGCTGGTCAACATCAGGATGGCCCTTGGGCTAGACGGCATCACTGAACGTCTGCTGCATTGCTGCACTAACCAGCTGACTGCAGACTTCACCTCCAAATTCAACGAGTCTTTGGCTCAGTCTTTGGTCCCCACATGCTTTAAAAGACGTAACACATTCTATGCCTGTTCTGAGGCTAATCAGGCTAATACTAGCCACACAGCTAGCAACAGCTACAGCCTGCATATGAAGCACAGTGTAGTCATCACCATCGCAGAACACGACATGCACAGGGCGCTGCAGGTGGTCAAAATCAGGAAAACACCGGAGCCGGACAGCCAAAGAACCAGAGAACAATAACCCCTTGTACCTGAATGATTACGGGCCTGTTTCACTAACGTCATTAGTCATGAAGGTGTTAAAAAAATATTAGGCGGTACCTTGGGCGGGGCCTATTTTGTGGGCGGGGCTTATATAGATCTCCGTTTATGACATTATAAGCGGGAGGGGGTGTGTCCCTTATTCTGATTGGTCGAGGGGTTATGTTCATGAATGGTGTCATACATGCTTATGCCACGGGTTGCAGATATGGGGATTATGTCCATATATGTTATCATACATGCTTATGCTACGTGATAAGGGGGCCACATGGTTTGAGTTGCCGTTAAACCTTAATAGAATAAAAATATATTACATGTAATATATTGCATGTAATAATAAGAATGGGGCGTCGGCGCAAGAGCTTTTGGAGTCGTGAGCGATAATCCCATTAGAAGGAAGCATCAATGAAACAAAATGGACGCCTTTTAACTGCTGATCCTGGGTGTGAGAAGCACACAGCCAGCAGCCCCATCCTGGCAGAAAGCACATTACCTCTATTTATTAATCTGTCTTATTTGTAAATAATATAAAATAATATATTTCTAATTTAAATAAAAGTTGATCTCTAACACCACAGCTCTGGGGCTCTGGCATAGGCTCGGACGCCCCACTTCGGGGTTGGATAATGTATCTAACTACAATTGTTTAATCAGCAGAACAAAAGGCCATAACTTAAACGGTTATATGACAAATTAGTATAAATTTTTAAACAAAAATTTAAGGAACAAAACAATTTAGTTGTATTTTGTTAGTTTTAAATAAGATGCCCCCAGTTTATCTCATTACATTTAATAGCTGTAGGAACTAGTGAGCGGTATTTAGCAACATACATCAAAACATCTTCAAGATTCCAATATGGAAGGTAACCAACAAAGTTTTGCAGATTTCATAAAGCAAGACACCGCAAGGAGAGCGTTCGATCCAGAGATGGCACCGTAGTCCCAGATAGGAACTATAGTGAGCGGTATTTAGCTACATACTTCAAAACATTTTAAAAACTTTGGTAGAATAATACCTTAGTTATTTTAATAGTTTAAGGGATAAAAAATATGTTGTGTTTGTCAATGCGTTATTTTATAACGGCAAAAGCCCTGTCATCATGTTTTAGGTGCGAAATTATATGATCTAGCAGTGTTTTACAGCATGTAGAATTAATAAAGAATTTAAGCATATTTTTTCACACGCGCCCCCGACTATAGCCATTATACATGGCAACTCAGGCCTGCAGACGGGGAAACATATTCTCGCAACATGATAATTTCAGGAAGAATGTCACCGACTTTGCCTGCTGTCTCTGGGGGGAGCACCCCGGATAGGAACTAGTACAGTAGGCTGCATTTAGCATCATGCAGCAAATACACAAAACTAAAAACTTTAAAAAATAATGCCTTAGTTGTTTTGATAAAGACATTCTTCAGTAAATGTCAGACATCCTACAAGGTGACCCCCCGGCCCCTGCTTATATCATCTACAAACTTGATCTTAGATGTTTGCTGGTGTAGCATGTTAAGTTGACAATGTTAACTGAGCTGCAGTCTGCTTGATAGTTAATGAAACATAGTTCAAATTCAACAGTGTCAAGGGTCATTCACTATGCAGCGAGACTAGAGAGTGACTAAAGCACCCCATTTAACCGCTGGTCCTTATCTTTAAAAAAAAAAAAAAAAAAAAAACTTTGACAGGCGTCAAGTTTGACAGACTTAATTATTTTAATAAACACGCTTTTTTCAGTAAATGTTTGTTCACGCTCATGCGTACAAACACACACACAGGGTCAGGGGTCAGGGGCTTCAGAGTTTAACTTTAGGTTGGTGATCGCAATGTGTGTCCAAACCCCATAACACATTAACTTAGCCATTCACTAACTTACTGTGAAAAAACAGACAGAAATAGACTTGTAAATTTTAAAGACATTAACTGTTTTTGTTAATATTTAAGATGCAATATGAACACACACGCACACAACAAAGCCCCGGACATGCGAGCGCCTGGTGGCCAGGCCTGTACTCATGGGGCCTGGTCGGACACAACCCGAACAAGGCACATGGGTCCCCCCTCCAATGGGCTCACCACCTATAGGAGGGGCCATAGGGGTCGGGCGCGAAGTGAGCTGGGTAGTGGCCAAAGGCGGGGACCTTGGCAGTCCGATCCTCGGCTGCAGAAGCTAGTTCTTGGGACATGGAATGTCACCTCTCTGATGGGGAAGGAGCCTGAGCTGGTGTGCGAGGTTGTGAAGTTCCGGCTAGATATAGTCGAGCTCACCTCGATGCATGACCAGTCTCCTTGAGGGGGGTTGGACCCTCTTCCACTCTGGAGTTGCCCGCGGGGAGAGGCGCTGAGCGGGGGTGGGCATACTTATTGCCCCCTGGCTGGGCGCCTGTACATTGGGGTTTATCGTGGTGGACGAGAGGGTAGCCTCCCTCTGCCTTCGGGTGGGGGGACGGGTCCTGACTGTGGTTTGCGCTTATGCGCCAAGCGGCAGTTCAGAATACCCACCCTTTTTAGAGTCCCTGGAAGGGGTGTTAGAGAGCACTCCTCCTGGGGACTCTCTTGTTCTGCTGGGGGACTTCAATGCTCACGTGGGCAATGACAGTGAGACCTGGAGTGGCGTGATTGGGAGGAACGCCCCCCCCCCCGATCTGAACCCGAGTGGTGTTTTGTTGTTGGACTTCTGTGCTTGTCACAGATTGTCCATAATGAACACCATTTTCAGGCACCAGGACACCCTAGACCGCAGTTCGATGATCAACTTTGTAGTCGTGTCACCAGACTTGCAGCCGCATGTCTTGGACACTCGGGTGAAGAGAGGGGCGGAGCTGTCAACTAATCACTATCTGGTGGTGGGTTGGCTCCACTGGTGGGGGAGGAAGCCGGCCAGGCCTACCAGGCCCAAGCATATAGTAAGGGTCTGCTGGGAAAATTCTGGCAGAATCCCCTGTCAGGAGGAGTTTCAACTCCTACCTCCGGCAGAACTCCCATGTCCCGGGGGAGGTGGGGGACATTGAGTCCGAATGAGCCATGTTCCATGCCTCCATTGTGGAGGCGGCTGACCGGAGCTGTGGCCGTAAGGTGGTCGGTGCCTGTCGAGGCGGCAATCCCTGAACCCGCTGGTGGACACCAGTGGTCTGTCATGGTGAAGAAGGAGCTGAGCCAAAAGGCAAGGCTCTCAATTTACCAGTCGATCTACGTTCCTACCCTCACCTATGGTCACGAGCTATGGGTAGTGACCGAAAGAACGAAATCGCGAGTGCAAGCGGCCGAAATGAGTTTCCTCCACAGGGTGGCTGGGCTCTCCCTTAGAGATAGGTTGAGGAGCTCGGTCATTTGGGAGGGACTCAGAGTAGAGCCGCTGCTCCTCCACATCGAGAGGAGCCAGATGAGGTGGTTCGGGCATCTGATTAGGATGCCTCCTGGACGCCTCCCTGGTGAGGTGTTCCCGGCATGTCCCACTGGGAGGAGGCCCTGGGGAAGACCCAGGACATGCTGGAGGGACTATGTCTCTCGGCTGGCCTGGGAACGCCTCGGGATTCCCCCAGAGGAG
>JAODJW010000033.1:11624499-11643808 GCA_026777045.1 Hyperopisus bebe
AATGACAACAACCAGAAACAGCTGATCACATGGGGATCCCACACGAGGTTAACGAGGGGGTGTGGCACACGGAAGGATCGGACGATCGGGGCAGGACAGGGGTAATGTTGGGATAAGATCTTTGATCGTTTTGGAAGCCATTAAGAAAAAAAATGCTCTTCTTGTTTTATCCTGTTCATTTTGTGTTTAAATGCTTTAAAAATATATATTTAGGTGTAATTTTGAGGGGGCCGGGAACCAATTAATTGGTTTTCCATTATTTCTTATGGGAAAAATTTGATCAGAAGCTGAACTTTTTAGGATTCGATCCGGAGTCCGGAACAGATTAAGTTCGAGAACCGACGTACCACTGTATATTAAAGTAACAAAACACATTTTACAGTTTTATTTGTCAATATTTTATGAGCAATATCCCACATGGATAAAACGGGTTTCAAGTGTAAGTATAAATGAAGTTTTCATTCTTGTTTGTATAATGTACAAGTGACTTATGAGCAAGGACATTGTTTACTAAGGTTAAAATCAGTTAAACTATGAAGAGTTAATTGGAGGATTTTAGAGCTTATACTTGGCTTTGATGACCTTGCTTTGACCTGGCTTAAAGGAGGGTCAGTAAATGTACTTGAAGGGCTCTAAGTGTAAAGTGTAAAGAGAATGTAAAGTAGGAGGTGAAGAAAACTCAAATATATGAAGTAATGTGTCTCTATGAATGTTCTGTGGAATGTTTTCATTAAGTACCCCTGGTGGTTCATCTGTGGAACTGTAAACACTGTCAGGGATAATTGTTCTAATTTAGTAAATCTGCCCACCAAGGCCATTAACAAAGTCCACAGCAGTTTGTGACATGTTTTATTACTGGGACTGGGTACTATCATGCAAGTGACTCCACAAAAGCCCTGAGAATGGGAACACATTACATAATGGACTGTCAAACAGCCATTTCCACCCTTTAACATCTTTTTAACTTCTGCACTAGCTAACTGCAACAACCCAAATGAAGACCAGCTGACTACATATGGGAAACAACAGGAATCTCCACCAAGGTGGAGAACCTGCTTTATAGTTTTCCTATGATAGTGCAATGTTTTGACTGGTGTTGGTAAAACAGTCTTACCTTTTTCCTCAGCAGGAGAACAATTAATCTCTTTCTATGACCTATTCCTCGCAACTTGACAGCTTGCCATTTTAATACAAATAGCATCTCCTGCTATGGTGATGTATTATTTGCACTTGCTATGCAAGTGTTGCTGTGTATTTCATTATGTTGCAACATCTGTGTTGATATTTCAGGACATAGTCAAGAGTTAAATGAATGAAACAGGGATGGAAGAATAATGAAAAGGCTTTGTTCAATTGTGTAATTAAACAGGTTACACTCTAGATGTATCAAGGGGCCAGAAGTACTCTTCAATATAATTTAACAATAAAATTAGTACGAGACCACTACGGCTTGACTGTGATTTCGATCTTCCTGGTCAATGAACAATGTATGTTGGCCTATATGGAGCAGATTTCGTGCCACCTTGAAATGCAAACACGAATTTGGCACGTGGGGGAAAACAATTGACACAATGTATTGTTTTACAGTGCACAGTATGCAAAAACCATGCCATGTGGAAATGCAATGCACAAGAGGCATTGCTTTTCAATGAGTGCCATGAGGAGAACGTGACACAATGATAAAGCCATCATTTAATTGATTTCCATCTTGTTCAAGTTCCATTAAGAAAAACTGAAGGGTTTACATTTTGCACACAATTTAACAATGAAATCATATCACACTGAAATACAATAGCTATCTTTGCTTTGCTGGATCAGCTCATTTCCATAAATTGAAAAGTACATGCTGAAATCGTGTCACCACAAAACGTAATCACTGTCCAATCACAGCTCTCTAGCAAGTGAGGGCATAGTCACAGGAAACAGACTGACGACTGCTTAAGATCTAATCGATGAGGCGACAGCCACTACACAACAGGTTACGGTCGCAGTCACTATACAGCATATGGGGTGCCAAGTGTCAAGCGCTCATTTTCATGCACAAAATACATTCTTTGCCACAAAAAGGAATATTTAATGACGATATTAAGTAATATCCACAGAATTTTGTCCACACAAAACTCCGGTTCCATTTTTTTCCATGAAAGCATAAAGACTTGAATTTCGTGCAAATCAAAAGGAATGTTTCGTTTTGTGCACAAAATTGATATCAGGACCTTCTGATATCAATACCATCTGCTTTCATGAATAAAAAGTAAATCATTTTGTCAACTAAAACTTGTGTGTATAAAATTATTTTGTAAGGGAAAGAAAGTCATTTTGTGGATGAAATGCATTTTATGAATTAAAGAAAACCATTTTGTGGACAAAAGTTATTTTGTGAGTGACAGAAATGCATTTTGTGGACGAAATGTAAATGAATTCTGCCACCATTGGTGTTCAGTTTTTGTGACACAAAAAAATGAATTTTGTCACTGAAGTAAACTTTCCGTGCACACAGTGCTCTTGCTGAGTCATGAAATGCATTTCTTTTCCTAAATGACGGCAGGTTACTTAGTAGGCGCGTGCCCGTAGGGGAGTAGCACCTTCCAATGACCATAAGGTGGAGCGCTGGCTTTGATTCTGCAGATGAGTGTACTTACATTTAACTTGAATTTAAATGTAATAAAAATACAAATAGCTATTTTTATTTCTATTTTTAAACTCATCTTAGAGTGACTTTCTTGCCTCACTCACAGTGTCACTTTCTACCTGCTGGAGGAGGGAGGATGTTTTTTGCTTTAAAGTTGCTCTAAAAGCCATTCTGAAGTAGTCTATTAACTGGGGCACAGCTGGGGTATAGTGGCTGTGGCCATATCCTGTCACCTAGCAGATCAGATCTTAGGTGATCGACCCAGCCCGTTTTCCACGACCATGCCTTCCACTTGCTAAAGCGCTGTAATTTGACAGTGATTACATTTTGTGGTGGCATGATTTTAGCATGTACTTTTTGAAAATGACAATGAGCCAATGCACCAGAGCGAAGATGGCTATTGCATTTCGGTGTGGTGTGGCACAATTTCATCATTAAATTGTGTGTAACGTAAACCCTTCAATTTGTTTTTCTTAATGGTACTTGAACAAATCAAAGAAATGGTTTTGCTTTTCATTGTGTCACTTTCTCGTCTCGACACTCACTGAAAAGCAATGCCTCTTTTGCAATGCATTTTCACATGGCACGGTTTCTGCATGCTGTACACTGTAAAACAATACATCACGTCAAATGTTTTCCCCCACATGCCAAAGTCGTTTTTGCATTCCAAGGTGGCACAAAATCCGCTCCATAGTCTTAACCCAATCCTTTGTCTGCAATTGCCTAAGAATACACTGTTCAAAAACAACAATTACCATATTTAAAGTTGTAGAAGACCTGAAATTGTACACAAACCTTTAACATTAGGATAGCATTGTACTCACACTTACTAATCTGGTTTATATTGATCCTAACCACCTCATGTTATTCATTTCATTCTCTTCATCCTCAGGCACCTTTTAAATACTAGAGAGATACTAAAACAGACAGATTTAGCTCCCTTCAAGTGAATAAATTAATGAAGCTTCTCACTTATCAAAAGCAAGCTTTACTCTTTCTCCTTAAGGCTTTTTTTGGTAACCTGCAGTCAAAGATTTGTGGAGTAGTGTACACAATTATACCTTTACAGAGATACAGGAACAACACAGAGGCAAGAATATACTAAATGTGGAAGGAAATGGATGGAGGAGTGCAGTTAAACCATGCAGTGTTTTCTGCAGTGCCACGGGGGGGACTGAAGACTGAAAGTCAAAAATCATTGTGAATTAAGCCAAAAAGATGTGAATCAGATCACACAAAACAGAATCAAAACATAAATGAGTGGAGTTAAAAAGTAATTTAAGAAAACTGTATGCTGTATTTTTTTCCCTTCACCATCTGTTTATATGAAGATCTATACTTTCAGTGTACCTTAAGTCTTCTCTGATTTGAAGCCTTGCATGCAGGTCCTCAAAGCAACATGTCCTGCTAAGCATTTGATTTCATCGGTTGGTATCTGCCCCATTGGTATTTGCCCCATTTCTTGGAAAACATTCATTGGAGAATGATGTTATTTTTGCAGGAGGCTTCTTCTTAGCACTATCCTAGAAGAGCATAGAGTAACAGCTTGAGAACTTTAAGATTCATTACAGGAATAATGTACAGTATGAAGGCCTCCCATGATCACAAATGTACTTGCTCCCAAAAAAAACATACTTCCATCAAAAAACCTTCTTGCAATGGTGAAGATTCTAGATAGTACTATATACAGGTATGTTAATGTTCTCCATGTCTTTCTTGTTACCAGGAACCTGGAAAGATATTGATAGGGTAGACTGAGTTATATGTGTATGATTAATATAATATGGCATCCCCGTCTTTGCTTTGTTTACTCTTAGAAAACCAAAGATCCTCACCCCCGAGAGAATTTGGTTTCCATCAATGTATAGTGACAACCAAAACACTGTATGAGTACTTCAAATTTGATAATTTTCTGTCTACAAAACTTGCAACACATCTAGCAGTAGCATAAGCTCATAACTTGGCAACTAAAAATTATAAATATTTTTATAGAAAAAAAAATCACATTCGATTTATTCAGATTATTGCCATCAAGGCAAAATGGGAATGAAGACACATGAATAAACATGTCAGAGTAAACAGCAGAGTACACATGAAGACAGTGAGATCCCTCTAGTAATGGTATCTTCAGCTCCTGATGGGAGTAGTTTGCTGACAATGCTTAACTCTATAGAATGGGGATTGCTGCTTCATATCCAGGAAATGGAGTGGAGGTTCCCATGTGTTGGAGAGGGGAAAATTCCCATGCTGGATCACTGCTGCATGATTAGGTTCAGTGAAAAGATCGAGATCCCAAAGCTGCTTATATCTTACATGGACAAGGACAAACAGCAGCCATTGGACAGAACAAAGACACCACAGCACAGCACAGAGAAATCCAACTTGGCCTGTTCCTTGAAGCTTATATTGTGAGCATGTTGCAAAACTGTAATCTGAAGGACAGCCACCAGGAAACACGCAACCGAGTGATGGCTGGTGTGATGAACGCGCGGGACCTTAACTATCCAAAAATAAATAGGAATATCTTCTGGCAATATGCCCATGACTTCAAGAGCACAGCAAAGCAACCTCCATCGACTCCTTCATATATCATTTTTTGTCCAGCCCAAATTCAAACAAAAAGTATAAGTAGCAGTAGTGTGGTGGCTGCATTCATTCTGTTAAAGTTCCATGTCAAAAATTCCAGGAAAAGTCTACTTGCAAGTCTCAGTTGTCCCAGCAGGCATCCGCTTGTCATGAATCCAAAATGGAACTGTAATGAAAGAAAGGAAAATAATGTGCGAATGCGGGGGGGCGGGTCACTGGCGGTTGTAGGAACCTGTAAGAAAAAGAGTCTTAGATCAGCTGGGGGGAGGGCAAAAACATTGAAGATTCACATGGGGTTTTATGCCGGTATTTGATCCCTATTCTGATCAATTTTTGTCATTGAAGAAAGGGAAGCTGGGAAGCTACACTGGCATCATCAGACACCGTGGCTCCCAGCTACCTCATAGATACTGCAAAATGACAGAGGAAAGGAGCACTCCTGCAGACAGGTAATTATGGGTACAGACGACAATTTCAGACAGGACAGCAGGAACTTTTTTCAGGAACTGGGAATTTCTGTCATATTCCTGCTACAGGACCTCAATCCAATTGTAGTTCCTGGGAGGTAGTTCCTGAGCCTTTTTTCATCGTGCATTCCATTTGCTCTCGGAACTCGGATTCCGAGTTTTGGAGCCGGAAGTGACAACATGCGCGCTCCCGTTTCTCGGAGATCCGAGAAAAATCTCAGAAAACGCAGAGGATCCCGAGTTCAAAATCCAAGATGGCTGTGCCCTACATCAACAGAAGGGAAAGTTGTAGTTATATCCTGTTTAAGCGCTACTTCTCATTTGTGGCTCATTAAATTGGTCGCACACACTATACCGTCTAACTTATCTGTGGACGTGTTGCTACGGAGTTTAATACATGAAGCACCACACGTAATGTGTTATTTAGTGATATTGCTAACAATGGCTACCAATTAACCGGTCTAGAATTGGATTCCATGATTAGTCGGATTATTTGTCGGATTTAAGGTAGTTCGGGCTAATTGTAAGTGAAGGAAGATAAAGGCCATTTAAACTGAGGTACCTTAAATCCGACAAGTTGTCCGGCTAAGCAAAAAATCTTGCTTTTTCATATAGGTCCATGGTATTGCTACTTCTGTGGCAAATGGAACGTATCCAACTCGGTTTTCCCGAGTTTTTAGTGAATGTGATGTGATATCAGAATCCGAAAATCGGATCCCGAGGCAAATGGAACGCACGATTAGTCCCTAGTCCTTGGTAGGTACTTTAGGTAATTAGGAAGTACTGGGGTGGGGCTTATAGCAATAAACTTTACTGACTTAATTGACCACAAGCACCTGAACTTTGATGTGAAAGCTTCTAATAACTGGAAATATCTTCATTTTAGGGTATTAGTCTTCAATAAATTAAAACCACAATGTTTATCATCAGAGCTCTTGTGTCCTTTATAACAAGGAAAGGATACTTTTCCTTCTCTATTAAAAATCTCTGCTCATTCTATTCTTCCATTTAGCTATCAAAACATCATATGCAAACAGATATTATGACTTATAACACATATACATTAACTTTGACAGCCCCAGTTTTTACATGAAAAATCTCCCAGATTGAAGCCTTGAAAGTCCACGAGGCCTCATTTAATTCCTTGAGTTTCCCGGCCAATCCAGGAGTGATGGCAACCCTATATGTAGAGCATGTGCTAAAGCCATAATGGCCAAAACAGGTAACAGATCAAACTAACTGAGATAAATCACTGACTGAAAAGTTTAAAGTCACGAGTCCTGATGAAGCAGATATACAGGATATACATAAAAAGGTTATATACTTTTCATAATGTTTACATAAATACTATGTGCAATCTATTTGGTTGTTTCCGTTATAGGAAACTACACAATGAATATTTGCTTGGAAACAATGCTAGAAACACTGTCATCCAAGCCATGGGGAAATGTAGTGCACTGTGTAGCAAGCTATTCTCACCTAAAATAAAGACAATAAAAAAAAAATTCCAACCATACCAAAAGTAGTTCACTGTGTACATATTAGTCCTGAATTTGGGATATGGCTTAAAGTTCAGGTCATGTTTTAGAGACTCAGAGAAGTCGTGCTTCTTGTGTCTATTTGAGTCAGGGAAGCAAAGTTTAGATTCAATCAGCTATGGGCAGGTACAAAGCACTTAGATATCAATTCGATATGAATATGACATAACCCATGACAGAATCTAGGAACATGCAGAGATGGACCAGTACTAGAAGGGACAGTATTCTAGAGAATGATGTCACCTTTATAAGTTGTCTCTGGCCCAGGAGCAGCACGGCCGGGATAGTTGGCTGATGGATACAGGTAGCTGGAGTCCATGTTCTCGTAGTCATGGGAACTAGCTGGCGGTCTGAGAGAGAGGGGATGCAGTAGGAAGTTGAAAAATTTACAGCTCACAAATGAAATGGCAGGTCAGTCTTACCACAGTATAAAATGTTTAATTTCTTTCCTAACATGTCAGAGCTGACAAGGCTGATGATTCAAGTTAAACTTTCTGAGATATTAACATGGATGTGTTTTGAGGGGGGAGGGAGAGTATGAGCTTAAGCATGAGCAATCTTACATGTAATGAGGACTTCCTAAGTGTCTTCCTGTCAGTTAGAAGGATGTGTGAGGGCTGTCTGGGCAGCAAACATTTATAATACCTATCTCCCTTATGGTTCCTGGATCTCTGTTGGTATTCCTCCCGTGATCTGGGCCTCACCACTTCTTCGAATCCGGGCTGGAACATCAACACAGAAGGTACACTGTCATGGATCAGTCATCTCACTGTATTTTCCATATGATCAGGAAACTGTGCTGTAATACTTCAGTAATACTGTTTAGTGTAGCGAGCTTGTTACTGTTTTTTTATTCTCACAATAACCCCTATGTAGGCAGGGTTTATGAGCAAATATTATAGTACTGCAATGATAAAGCAGAATGAAATCACCTACACACTGATTACTTGCCTAATATTTCATGAAATAACAGGTAGGTGGACTGGTTACCTTTTCATCTCCCTCTGGTCTTCTATGGTCCATACAAGGCTTTTCTCGATCCCTGGACTTCTTATAAACCCGTTTGTCTTCCTCCATTAATAAACGGGCAATTTCCTGTCAACAGAAAGTCAACTGATAAGAATTCAATCCATATTTATGCTTATTTA
Organism: Hyperopisus bebe; assembly: GCA_026777045.1. Classification (NCBI taxonomy): domain Eukaryota; kingdom Metazoa; phylum Chordata; class Actinopteri; order Osteoglossiformes; family Mormyridae; genus Hyperopisus; species Hyperopisus bebe. The sequence continues at coordinate 11,632,871 of JAODJW010000033.1, forward strand.
TTACCTTTTGTTTCTGGCTTGATAACATCACTATAAGAAGGAAGCCACACCTTTGAGGTTATAGCGCAAAGGTCACCCTCTTTATCAATGTGTATTTTGCACATTACCATATTGAAGTACCAGAAAATTTACAAGAGACTGAGTGAAGGATAAGCAAAAACTCCCATGCTTGGAGAACAAGAGGACTGGATGATCATAAACTTACTGCATCCTGTGCAACTTGTGCAGCTCTCTTGTCAATCTCACTTGCCTAAAGAAACAGAATTTGAGACAGGCTATTTGATTTACTAAGCAATCATTAATTTTTATCCTTAAAGCTTTACTAATGTGATGGCTTACTGCAATTGCAGGGTGGACCCCAGCCCTATGATGCCTGAAATAGGCCCCAGCCCCCCATGACACTGAATGGGATATGTGGTTAGAAGACGGATGCACAGATCAACAGAATGAATTATACGTGTATGCATTACAGTTTAACATTAGATGGTGTTATAATGGCGAGATACTCACCTTCAACTCCTCTTCCTGCAGTTTCCGGGCAACCTCCAGGTCCCTTATCTCCTGCTCTCTGAGGTCCATCTTACCGAGGCCCTGCACAACGTCCCTCATCCCATACTCGCTATGTGCCATTCTGCCTGATGAGGGCACCACACATAGGAAAAAGTCCTTTTTAATAACAAGTGCAAAAGACAAAGCAATAGAATTACCCATATCAGAAGGTCATGAAATCAAAAAGCAGTGCGAATACACAAGTGAAAAAAACCACACAGATACATCCATGATATTTGCAAGATGTAGAGACCATGGGCATAAGCCAAAAGTTTGCTCACTTCAAATATGAGGGAGGAAGCAAAAAAAAATCCCACACTAAGATAGAAGGTCAGAGCAATATAAAGATGTCAGGGCCAGATCCACCACCACCACCAGAAGCAACAGCAACACCCTTGGCAACAGATCTAGCACACACAGGGGCCTGATCATACCTGGCCCCCTGGGGGAGAAAGACTGGGAGGTGTCCTCATGTGAACAGGAGTGTGCTCTTGGGACCTCCTCACAGGGGTCCCAGTGATCCCTCCTCTCCCCTCTCCTTTCAGGTCTGAAGCATGAGTTATACAAAAATTCATCGTCCCATGAAATCACTCTCCGCCTACCCAGCTCGTGCTCTTGATCTGCAAACTTTTCCTCCAACCAAATCTGGCTCAGGCCAGGTCCTTCTCCATCAAGATCTCTGCCATTACGTGAATCTTTGTGCCTAACCCTATCTTGATCTTTGTTTCTGTTTCTGTCCCTCATCCCCTCCCTATTCCTGTGCCTCTTCTTGTCTGTGTCTCTCTCCCCCTCCATGTTCCTGTTCCTCCTCTTGTCCGTGTCTCTCTCCCACTCCACGTTTCTGTTCCTCTTCATGTCTCTGTCCCTCTCCCCCTCCATGTTCCTTACCCTCCTGTCTCTATCCCCCTCTCTGTCCCCATTTCTATCCCCATCTTGCTCCCCAACTCTGTCTTTGTCGTTCCCCCACTCCCTACCTCTCTTGTTGTCTCTGGCTTTCTCCCCCTCCCTGCTGTTGTCCCCGTCTCTGTCCCCCTCTCTCTCCCTGTTCCTGTCCCCCTCCCTGTCCCTCTCTTGCTCCTCATCTTGGTCTCTCTCCCACTGCCTGTCTCTGCCCCACTCCCTGTCCCTCTTCAAGTATCTGTCTCCCCCCCTCTCCCTGTTGTTGTCCCTGTATCTGTCACTCTCCCTGTTCCTGTCGCTGCCCCCCTCCCACTCCCCATCTCCTTCTCTTTCTATTTCCCAGTCTTTGCCTTTATCCCCCTCCTTGCTGTTATCCCTGTCTCTCTCCCCATTCCTGTCCCTCTCCCTGTCTCTGTCCCTCTCCCACTCCCTACCTCTGTCTTTTCCTCTCTCACATTCTCTTCTCCTGTCTCTGTCATTTTCACTGTGTGAAAAGACACTATTCCTGTCTTTATTTCTTTCCCACCCCCTGTCTGTATCCGGCTCCCTGTCCCCCACCAGCTCCCTGTTCCTGTCCCTTTCTTTGTTCTTGTCCTTTTCCCACACTTCATCCCTCCCCCAGTCTCTGGCACGGTCCCCGTCCCACTCTATTCTATCTCTATCCCAGTTACCTTCTTTATTCCACTTTTGCCCTTGACAGCCCTCCCTGTTTCTCTCTCTTTTCCTCCTTTTGTCTCTTTCGTGAGGCCATGGAATCGTAGACAACTCAGCAGGTCTCTCCTTCCGTCTCACCATCATCTCAAATCCTAGTGAATCCTGTGAGTCACTCAGTTCCCCACTAGCTCTAATAAAAAACGAATGCTCCTCGCGAGTATCCATCAACCAGTTATATCCATGAGGAGTCTCTTCCCTCCAATGCCCTGACAACTCGGGCTTGTGGAGTCTGATGGGGTTGGAGTCAGAAGGGTGTTGGCCCTTTATGTGCCTGACATGCCCCTGGTCACAGTGTTTGCCCTGGTAACAGTTGGAAAAGTTGCACTTGGGGTGTCCACCTCTGGTGATCTCTGGGGGGCAGTGTTCAGCATGTTCATTCCACTCAGAACATTTGCCCTTCCTGGTGTCTGAGGGAAGCTGGGAGGCTGGGAGGGAGCAGGCAAGGTGAAAGTATAGGAGAGGGCAATGGGTAAAGAAGGGGGTGGGTTGGATTAGTAAACATCGGTTAGTTGTCTAGAACATGCTTCAAGTGAATAAACATACACAAAAAATCTGAAATATCTGAGCCCAAAATTCTGAATGTAAACATTTACATTATATTTAAATAAGATCTGCTCTAATGTCTTAGCAAGATGCTTATTTTTCATTTATTTCAATAAATGAAATAATTTCCCCCATGTTTAAATTTTACATTTTATATTAGATTCTTCCTGATACTGTTAGACGACGACTCCTTTTTCACCACCTCGACTATAGAGAGGTCTCACCAATATCACATCAATATTATATCACACATTTTCAATAATCACCAGGGCTTCAATGATGGGTGAAACATTTGGCCAGACACCTGCTTTTCAGTACTATTTGGACGTTTACACTCACAATTTGTTAAACAGATTAGTAGTGCGCATAAAATACTAATGAGATGTTTTGTGACACTCAAAAGTTAGTAATCTGCATAAACTTTGCGTATCTTCATGTTTATCAAATTTGGCTCACCACATAATTCTGTTTTGGTATACTATGGTTTGGTATACTTCAGTGCAATATGCACTGAAGTGGCAGTGAAGAAAGGAACAGCTGAGCAGCCATGACATCTTTTAAAAGAGGCGATCTTGTAGATAAACAAGGTAAAAAATTGGTGGTGTAGTAGTACCTTTTGCAGTTTAAAGTCTGACAAGTTTTTTAAAAATAAGGATATGCCAAATTTATATTGATTAACTTTCGGGTATCATAAAATGCCCCATTAATATTTTATATGCGCTACTATTCTGCTCAAGAAATTGTGGCTGTAAATAAATGTCTATATAATACTGAAAACCTGGCATCCAGCCAAATGTTTCACCTATCATCTAAAGCCCTGGTAATTATTGTGTATATGTGATAAAATATCAATGTGATATCATCCAGCCCTAACTTTAAGGCAGGTGCTCATAAATTAGTAAGGAAAACTTCACCACAAGAAGGCTTTTTGCCTTTCTGCATGCCCGAGTTTGGCTTCACGTCCCCCTAGCAAGACGTTTTCTGCCGCCGAAGAAAAAGGTCACAGAACATTAGGCTCCTAATCAGTAGTCTGTTTGGCAAATAACTGACAGCATCTGATAGTTTTTAACTATTCGTCATGTTTCTCTCAGCTGGAATAGATTTGCTGAAGGAATCTCGGGGCAAATGACAGCCCCTCAACCAAGGGATGCAGAAAACGATACTCTCATACATTTGCAAGGGTTCTGACTGCCCATTCTGTCAAGCACAGTACATACAGGATGTCTGGTCAATGCATACAATGAGGGAAATAATTTAATTTTATTTTATTCCTAAGTTCACCCATTTATAATGAAATGAGAAGTCTATAATTTCAATGGTATGTTTATTTCAACATCAGAAGATTTTCAACAAAACAAACAAGAAAAAAATCATTATGTAACACATTATGTAACAGGTACAAATCAATTTGTCATTTATCTAGGGAACTAAGTATTTGATCCCCCACAAGTCAGCAAGAAATTAACACATTAACACTACACAAGTAGAACTTAAGTATTAGCAGATACCAAGCCAGCATTCACATTTAATGGCATTACTTTAAAGAGTATTCTTTGGTCACTAATCTTTCTAGATCTTCAATCTTATCACAATGAGAGACACTGGAGAGCTGTCTAAGGATGTTAGAAACAAGATTGTTGACCTTGATAAAGGTGGAATGGGCCACATGACCATCAGCAAGCAGCTTAGTGAGAAAGTGACATCTGACCCATCTGAAGTATGCCAGTGAACACCAGAATAATTCCAATGAGGCTTGGAAGAATGTGACGTGGTCAGATGAGACCAAAATCAAGCTGTTTGGCATCAACTCTACTCACTGTGTTTGGAGGGAAAAGAATGCTGACCCCAGGAACACCATCCCTACTGTCAAACACAGAGGTGGAAGCATTATGCTTTGGGGGTGTTTTTCTCCCTAGGGTACAGGATGGCTGCACTGCATCGAAGGAAAGATGGATGGCACCACGTAGCGTAAAATCTTGGAAGGGAACCTCCTTCCTTCAGCCAGGGCACTGAAAATGCATTGTGGGTAGGTCTTCCAGCAAGACGACAACTCTAAGCTGCTTCAAAAAGCAGCAGATTAAGGTCATGGAGTGCCCTCGCCAGTCTCCGGACCTTAATCCCATAGAAAACCTATGGAGGGAACTCAAGTTTCATGTATCCAAGTGACAGCCTATAAACCTTAAAGATTTGGAGGAGATCTGCAAAGAAGAGTGAATGAAATGAAATGAAATTCCTGCTGAGCTGTGTACAAACCTGGTGACCAACTACAAGAAACATCTGACAGTTGTGCTTGCCAAGAATGGTTACTCCACCAAGTACTAATGCATGTGTTCCAAGGGATCAAATACTTATTTCCCTATATAAATGACAAATTGGTTTGTAACTGTTAAATAATGACTTTTCTGGCATGTTTTGTTGATCTATCTATCTTAACCTACTTGGCATGCAAGATAGAAGCAGGGCTCATGCTACAGCACAGATGCACAGTACAAAAAAAACAGCTAAACCACCTATATCTTGTAGCAGGAAGTACAAACAGGCAAAAAGAAAAATAACATTGTGTAGATTCAGATGGAAGGAAGACAACATAATGGGGAGGGGACTGATCTGGGAACAGGCAGCACAGAGCCCTATATCATCAAATTCTTGCAAGGTCTGAAGAAGAGGCACATATTGAAAGCTGAGATTCTCCTTTGAATCAAGGATGTACTCCACTGGCTCGACAAATTTAAAGTGTTTCTTGAAATACTCTCTTCTCTTATACACAGAAGCAAAAGGCCCATATGGTCCCAGTGCTTTGCTTGCAGGATGTGACTTGCATAGTTCCTCTACCAATAACTCTATCAACTCTACCAATACCTTCTAACTGGTACCGTTTCTGTGAGCTACATACAACCCGATTGAGTATTTTCCACACTGCTGGTTCCTCCAAGCAACATAAGCTCTACTTTTGAGCAGAATCAGAAACAGCACAGAGTCACAGACAATACAGCCCTCTTTGCGAGAAACAGTGACAGGCAAACAGCAAGCGTACCACATTTTTGACAATATGAACAATTTTTTAAGAGACTATAATTGAATCTGAAATGGAAGCCCAATCTTATCCGCAAAGGGCCGGTGTGTATGCAGGTTTTTGGTATAACCTGTAGGTCAGCTGTTCAAACCCAGGTGTGAGGGCTCTTCAGCCAATCAGTCCTCTAATTAGTAATCTAATTTGGGAGTTGCAGCGAAAACCCACATACACACCGGCCCATTGCGGGTAAGATTGGGCAACCCTGATCTAAGTTGTAAGACAAATATCAAAGAATAGGTTCACTTCTCTTGAAATTGGAAAGTGTACACAACGTTTCTGGTAAATGTATTGATGATTTGGTCGAGGAGCTTCATTTTATATACACAGTTTCTGCACCAGTAATTCGACAAATTATTGATGCAAATTAGAAGGAATATAATTTTGCTGTGGAGGAGGACATTGTTACCGAATTGGTAGAGGAACTATGCAAGTCACATCCTGTAAGCAAAGCACTAGGACCAGATGGGCCTTTCGCTTCTGTGTATAAGAGAAGGGAGTATTTCAAGAAACACTTTAAATTTGTCGAGCCAGTGGAGTACATCCTTGATTCACAGGAGAATCTCAGCTTTCAATATGTGCCTCTTCTTCAGACCTTGCAATATATACTGGCCAATAAGGACATTGCACATGAGCTTTTACAAAATTCAAAGCTCATCCACTCAATATGAGCCGTTTCAAGATGGCAAATATCTTAAACAAAATCCATTTTTTCCTTTAGAGGAACCAATAATAGCATTAATTCTTTATGTTGATGATTTTGAGGTTTGTAACCCATTAGGAACATCACATAAAAAACACAAGATCACTACAGTTTATTGGGCTCTGGGAAATGTACCACTTGGGCTAAGCTCTACATTTTCTAAAATATACTTTGCCATTTTCTGCAAAGCTGGTGATGTTAAAAGATTTGGCTATAGTATTGTTTTAGAGCCTCTGTTGAAAGATCTGTCTGTCTTGGAAAAAGGAATTTTCATTGCCTGTGCTGGAAAGAACATTAAAGGAACAGTATATTGTGAGACAGCAGACAATCTAGGTGCACAATCTCTTGGTGGACTAGTTGAAAGCTTTACAAGTACTTATATTTGCAGATTCTGCCTAAGACCTCAGTCTGCATACTCCCAAAAGGAGGTACGATGTGGAGAATTTCCACAACTTGCATCTCAGAACAGTAGAAGACACTGCTTTGCCACATTGCTATTGAGCTTGCCCCCTAACCAAAAACCTCAGTCATTTCAGTTTTGTTAGAGGCTACCCTCCTGATATACTTCATGACCTTTTTGAAGGCATTGGGCATCATTCACCAACCGTTCTTACGAACAAATTTGTTCTTAAACCCCATGTACACACTTTTTTATGAAGATTCTGACCTATTTATAATCCGCATGTTTGCCGTTACTACCATGAAAATAATTTTTACACTTAAAAATTATTTTTTATATTTTACTTTTATAAATTATTAAAATACTATCATTTTATGAACTGTAGAATGAACAAAACTGCTATAACCAATTATTTTGAACAAACTATCATTACTCAAATGTGTGTACGAATGATCTTGAGTGTGCATAGATTCTTAGCTAAGAACAAATTCAGATAAGAAAACATTGGGGAATGTCAGAATCTTTGTAAAAAAAGTGCATACGTGGGGTATAAGAACAAATTTGTTCGTAAGAACGGTTGGTGAATGAGGCCCATTGTTCCTTTATAATTAGCACACTGTCAGAATTCTTTCATCAAGAAAAAATACATCACATTATTAGAACTTAATGACTTAATAAAGCAGTTTCCTATTAAATTGACCATCCTCAGACCATCCCAGCTAATTTTTCTAATCATTGTAATATAGGAGGAAATGCTCATGAGAACTGGGCACTCATAAGAACACTGCCTCTACTTATTGGGTTGAGGATACCCTCTGATGATCCAGCATGGCAAATTCTTATGACCCTTAAGAACATTGTAAAGCTCTCTGTGGCCCCTTTCCACTCCCTTGAAAGTGTTGCTTATTTAGACCTGAAAATATCAGAGCATCGTCATAGACTACAAGAAGTTTTCCCTCAGATAAGATTGACTCCCAAACACCATTTTTTGGAGCACTATCCTGCACTTATTGAGGCCTTTGGTCCTTTAGTTGGTTTGTGGATTATGCGCTTTGAGGCCAAACACTAGTTCTTTAAACGTGCCGTGAGGGTGTCAAACAATTTCAAAAATGTTTTGCTGTCACTTTCAACAAAACATCAACTTATGATGGCTTACAATTGGCAAAGAAATATTACTATGCCTGCCTTGATAATCAGTAAAGTGTCATCTTTGCCTATGGAAGTACTACATATTGATATCCAGGAGTCTATTAGGAAAGTGTTACCTGGGATAACAAGTATACTGATGTCAAACTCTGTGAAATACCATGGAACAAGATATTCAGCTGGCATGATCTTGCCATATGGTTCTACGGTAGGGCTTGCAGACTTTGTAGAGATCATACAAATGTTCATCTTGGAAAGCAATCTTTAGTTTATTGTAAAGAAATTAAATGCTTGGTACCAGGAGCACCTCAGATCTTTTCTGTTGGAAAGCTGTAGGGAAGTAAATCTTGTTGATTAGCTTAGCCTTCAAGATGTTTATCCACTTACAGCTTACAGTCTTGCAGGAAAGCGCATTGTTACACTGAAACGTTACATCTGTTGCACATTTTAGACTATATCGCCCCTCTCTGTCAAAAACTATAAGGAATATGGTGAATTAGCCTATTTTCAAAATATGTCTATCTACATATCACTCATTCTAAGAAGTTAAAGCAATATATTATGCATAATGAAAGTATTATTTTTGTTGTGTTAGTATTTCTTACTATTTTCTTCTACCTAGGCCACCTGACATGGATTCTTCAGTGCTCTGGGTCATCTTTGGTCACATAATAGAGAATCTGACTGTACCATCCGGAATACCAGAGACTATGGAGGAGCTAAACTTGGCCATTAAGCAGAAATTAAATATCACAGGTGACTTCAGCCTGCAGTATTAAGATGCAGATTTTGAGGACTTTTTCACTCTAAATTCCACGGTTCAAATTAAATACAAAACCACAATTAAGGTTGTGATAATCGAACCAGTTGTTCTTAATATGTATCTAGCACCACGCAATGAAAGCTACAATGAAAGTGTCAACTCAGAGCAATCCCTTGATGCAGCTTCCACAAGTGGCATTGCTCAGAATTCCCTTGACTCATGTGGTTCTTCTGCCAGCTCAGTCAGCATGCCATCAAGCACCAGCAACCCAGAGAAGAAGCAATGCCGACTGAGTTCCTTATTCCACGATTCTCTGTTGAAACCGAAATGATTCTTGAAAGAGCCAACAAAGTTTACATGCAAAATGGCATGCTACTGACTACTCCAAATATCAAATCAGACATACCTGAAAAGCTAGCTCAGTCCATTTATACATATACTGCATATCCATCAGCCCTGCAAGTTCTTTCTGTTGCTGAAGCGCTTATCAAGGCACACCCATGTTTGAAGGATCGAGGGAGCTCTTCAGGTCTCAGTGGATGGCAGACTAGCATTAAATAAAAAAATTGCAAACTACCGAACAAAACTAAGAGGCTTTGGTATTCCAGATGTTACATGCAATGCTCTAAAACATAAAAGCCCTGATGACCAGAAGGCTGCCAAAAATGTTAAGAAGGCAAGAAGGGCAGAGGTCAATTATCTCCCACCCTACCCAGCTGGTGAAGATGAACACAGCTTGGAGAAAGTAATAGAAGAACTAGTTACCGAGTCAAAGAAGAAGAACAATGTAAAGATTGTCAAAGACAAAATGAGCCACACATTCACCCTCAGACGACATGAAATCATCAATCTGTGTCCAAGTGTTCAAACGCCGGCCTGCCCTATTTGACTCTTCTCAGGTGATTTTTCATTTGTGTGTGTGTGTGTGTGTGTGTGTGTGTGTGTGTGTGTGTGTGAGAGAGAGAGAGAGAGAGAGAGAGAGAGAGAAAAAATGACCTAGTTAGTGATTGTTACCAAAGAGTTTTGTCTAAAGGAAGATGTACTGTGTCAGAAAATTATTGAATGTTAATCTGTTAAACCTCTCTTGTTTTCACAACTGATGTGACACCCTTTATTTTTGTTGCCTTTATGTTTCAGATAAATGCAGAGTTTCAAAGAATGACGACAGTGCATCTGGAGCCAAAATTTATGCCTGCTTTGGACATGCACACTTCCATGCTACTGACACTATTTCGTTCCAGAGATGGAGCACTCGGAGAGAGACTAAAAATATAATGGAACTGCTCAAGGTATATTTTTCAAAATTAAAAGAAACTGTTGTGTTTGATTTCCAAATAGCATTAATATGAACAATTTTACCTTGTATAAACAATGAGGCACAATCACTACAGTGTTGGTGTGCTGCTTGATGATATGTAGGCTGTGGCTCTAAAGAAAAAATCTTAGTCCACTTTGAAGCCATTGTGAAGCAGGTCCTTGTACTCTGAAGTAAAATACTTTTAGAATCGACAGGCAGGACAACCAATGCACAAAACTAATCCAGGTGGTACAGAAACAAAATGTTATGTATTTACATTTTTAACTTGAAATTTAGAACTGCACACATATTTATATATATAAATATGCTGTATGTATTTTGATTGACTTGTCAGTTGATATCTTACATTCCTCTGTAGAACTCCGCAACCCGTTCTGTTGAAAGGACCAGAGAGGTTGTCCTTCGGTGCCTTACAGAATATCTTGGCGAACATGGGGAACATCTCATCAAAGAATTCAATGCAGGTAAACTTCCTTTGTATTAACCAAATTCATATACAGTGGTACCTCAGTTCTCAAACTCATTATAACTCGAATTTCTTAAAAGTTGAACCAACCAGTTCGAAAAAAAATTACCTAGACCTCGAAAAAATTACCTAGACTGAATCTCAGAAGTCAAACCATGAACGCCGACCTAAGATAACTTGTACGCACGGGGAAATGAGTCTCTCGGCATGTCTCTCAGTGGAATCAAAGGGTAACGCTTCAGTCTCAGCCTCTCATTCACTGTGATAGCATCGTGCATGTTTACACTAGCTGAATACATACACTCACCTAAAGGATTATTAGGAACACCATACTAATACGGTGTTTGACCCCCTTTCGCCTTCAGA
>JAODJW010000033.1:11667637-11683946 GCA_026777045.1 Hyperopisus bebe
AATCGCAAATCACGGAGTAGCCCAAAACAGAATAAGTGATTACACAATCAGCTGAAATTTCATATCCCGTCTGATGCAAGAACTGTACATATGGGCTGATATTTGTGCCACTAGAAACTGAATATGATTTTTGTATATTTGAATCTGCAGTTATCCTAGTTTATCTTGTTTTGACTCCCAAAAAGTTTACATTATGAACACACATTAGAATTTAATAACGGTAGGCTGAGTTTTAACAATTTTTTTTGGCATTTTAGCTATATTTTACATAACATTAATGTTAATTATGACTTGTTACACTGTAGTATTCTGGGTTTTCACTGAGTATTAAGTGAAGATCTGTTCTTACCAGTTGTTTAAAATCATTAGGCCTATATGGTATGTATGGTATGTTTAGTGTCTTTATTAAATTGATCAATTATAATCATGTTAATTCATGTATTGAAAGGAGTTTGCCAGGAGTCAGTGATTAGTACTGCTGTAAGGTAAACACTGCCAGTTTACAAAATTTCAAAATGGTTTACAGTTGAGAATATTCATTCATAATTTAGAAAACTAATCAAATGTAATTAGTTACATTACTTTTATATAGTAATTGAAATAGTTACTCAGTTTAAAATGTAATAGTAGTGTAACTTGTAATTTCAACGAATTACATTTCCAAAGTAATCTTCCCAACACTTCTGTTGGGGCAGCAACCACCCCCCTGAGCAAGTTGTCTTTTGGGTTTGTACGCCCGGTAGCAGCTTCTGTCCCCGTGGGCCAAGTACAGTTTGGGCAGATAAAACCAGCAGCAGCCACTGGTTCCCCAGGCCAGCTACAACTTGGCCAGGTGGGGCCAGCCGTAGCCACCGTGCTGTCCCAGTGCTATCAAGGTAACATGCAGTGAGAGCTCGGTTCTTGTGGAGATGCAGAGAGACCTACTGGGCATTGGCCAACTGATCCAGCCTGCTTATATAACGTTGGGATGCTGTGCACCAGTGGTGCAGGATGCTTCTGCTCAGGTTCTGAGGTTTGAGCCTGAGCTGCAGGATTGTGGGAGCCAACTGAAGGTATGAAGGATGCTAGACAGGCGAAACATTGCTACTAATGATGCATTTTCTTCCAGATGATTGACAACTCTCTTGTGTACACCTTTACCCTGATCTATATTCCTACTGGAGTTGGTACTTATTGTGCGGACTAATGGTGCTGTGCTCAGTATTGAGTGGCACTATTTGAGGTCAGGATGGGAAGCTTGTAGCTGTGGTGGTGACTGGTTACTTTGACTTATCTGGCTTCTGACTTTGGTCCTGAATTTGTATGAAGCACAATGTGAGCAGTGATGCATTGGTGCCAACCTGGGTTCCCTTCTCTACTACCAAGGCTGCTGAGTACAGCCTGGTCTTCTCACTTAAGCTCATGACTGGTGAGTCATTTTGCCTTGTGACTATGGCTGGCTGTTTTCTGTACTTAATGCATGTCTGCTTCTGTAGATAACTGGCAGCTTGTCAGAACCTCAAATGACTTCTCCCTGGGGGATCTCCTCAACATTGAAGCCTCTGTGACTGTGGCAAACCACCATCACCTTATTCTGTTTGTGGACAGCTGTGTGGCCACCTCAACCCCTGAAATGACTTCTGTCCTAGATATGACCTGGTGGTAAACCATGAGTGAGTAGTAGGCTGCTGTAGTTCCATGTGAATGGCAGTCTTAAATGCTTCCTGAATGTATCCTTCAGCTGAATGATGAATGATGGCAAGCTGCCTGCCTCCAATTCCTGCTTCCTACCCCAAAAGCAGGATGACAAGCTGCAGATACAGTTGGATGCTGTGGGACCACACATGCACATATCACAGAGCTTAAATTCCAGGTGGCCTGAGACCAGGCCCAGCCTGGTACGAGAGGTAAACATTAGCCTAGGCACCAAAGGGGGGTAGGTGACCCCACACACATAAACACACTTAAACACATATACACACACACAGATAACAAGAGAGGCCAGCACTCCAACTTTTATTGCCCAAAGATTTAGGGAGCCGCTTCTCCTTTACTTGGCAGACGAGCTGCTGCAGGAGGGAGCGCACTTCCGTCATAGCGTGCGCTTCCGTGGATGGGCTCCCTGTAGTAGGGTCCAGCTCCTCTCCACCAGGGCGAATAAGCCGGGATCCTGTTAGATCCATAAGTCCTCGCCCTGCCGCGGTGAGTCTTTCCCGAGATCTGTATCATATACTGATGTGAGTCAGTCACATGCATACTATAATTAATTATTCATCAATTAATACAGAGGGTATGAGGTGTGAACCTGTGAAGCTGGTATGGCATGTTTGGTGTTAAACTGATGGACAATCAATCCTGATTCCAAATCTGGTCAGTGGTTACCATGAAAGTGGATGTATCAAAAGTTATACTAGCTTGATGAAAATCATCAGTATAGGGAGAATCAGTCAGGTCAAACTCGCTTGAAATATCGCGAGACTCTCTCTCATCGGCCGTGAGAGGAGCTTCGCTACCGATCGTTTACATTACCTGGCAACGCAGCTCGGTGGACGAGCCTTCTAACCCAGGTTAATAAGCGATATTGGTAATTAGTGAATCCCATTTAAGTCTCACGTTAACAGACTTATTGGGGATAAGTCATCAATTGAGGGATACATCAATTGAGTTTGGAGGAGCCGACCATTCGGCATAACAATTGGTTAATAATCAGCATTAAATAATAATGAATTAAAATGTAATTAATTTAAGTAAGAGTTGTATTGGGTTGACTAGGTATGGGATTTTTTTGAAAAACATGCATTTTCATAAGGGCCATAAGTGGCAGAATCTACAGCTTGTCAGCATCCTGCAGTCCTATTTCCAGTGTAATGCAAATTAGTCCATATGCTGCCATAGTCTGGTTGCTTACAGGTTTAAGCAATGTTTAATCTTTGTTTCATTATTCGGGACCATGCATCAGGAAATTCAGAGAAACAAAGCAAAACTCATGCCAGCAGGAAGCTGATCATTTTTACAATGGACTGATGACCTGTTCACCATTCTCATTATGTACAAGGTTAGGTATAGGCAAAGAAACAAGACCGGTTTTGTAATAAATTCAGAATAATCAATGCATAATTGGCTCCAGTTCCCCACACAATCAGCCAATCTCACTAAGCACTGCTTCATCTTTTCCCACCAATCGCAGGCTAAAGGCTTACTCCAGGGCTCTTTCAAACTGGATCTCAATTCTAAATCCATGCCTTGTTTTCAGTTCTCCCAGGTAGTTTAATAATTGCTGATTCTGACTGGCCACAGAGGCTTTGCACCTGGTTCATGGGAAGAGGAAGGCAGGAAAATCAGCAGGACATGGACCTTAAAAAGCCCTGGCTTACCTGTTGGCTGTTTAAGAAGTCTGAGCTATTCAAATGTTTAGATTGTAGGATTGGCATGTGTTTCCTTGTATAATTAATGCTTCAAAATGGAGGTGTGACAATCACCTGCAGCTCAGGATTTTAATGCCGAAATTCCACTGAGAGTGGTTGTACCATGTTCTGGTTGGCTGATCAGCTCCACTCTAGTCAATGCTCATGATTCCACCCAAAGTGCCACGGCGTGGTTCAGAACTGTCCCAGAAGCAGCTCTCCATTCTGCTTCACTTAAGATACACGCTGAGTTTATTTTGCTGGATGCAGCTTCTGGGACGCTTCTGACAGCAGTTCGACCTGCCAGTCCAATCAGGTAGCACTTTCTTCATGAATATTCATGAGTTTCCCCCAGCCCCCCCTGCAGAGAACGGAGCAAAACCATGTCGTGCCAGCACACGGTGCAACCACTCTTAGAATTCCAGCGTTAACACTAGTTCGCCTCTCCTCCCTCACACACCACACGTCTGGACCTCAGTTCTTGATCCTGGCAGTGTTACCTCGGTTAGCTAAATAAAGTCCGTCATTCCATCACAATGTCAAGTGGCTGTGTGCCTCATCCCGCATGAGATTGGATCATTCTCTGTCAAACGGGGCGATCGCTTCTGACAAGTGTATAATAGCAGCACACATACATTTTCAATGTCCTTTAACGGTGTTTAATAATCACGTCACTAATAACAATTAATCACAAACAAGTTGTTCCAAAAAAGAAAAAAGAAAAACCACAATCCCTGCACACGCAAATGGCAAACATTTTTGTAGCTGAACCATCTTCAGCATGCTTTTGCTATCGTTAAATATATCCACATTTGGCGTGGACTATCAGCAGAGGCAGGGTTGGGGGAGTTTCTAACCGCTAAGTCAGTACGAAGACCCTTAGTACGTGGAGAGCTCGTCAGTCATTCAGGGCGAGCTGCTGACTTTCTCTATGGCACTCCTGAGCCATGCCTATATTGGGGTGTAGCACATGGAAAGAATATCAACCTGCCTATCAAAATACTTCCCATACATCATTCCTCATATCAGGTGACATGCCTCTTATTGATGACTTGCATAAATTGCATTTCCTTTTTCTTTTGGATCCAAAGAACATTGAAGAGGCCGCGTTTCCTGCTGTGGTACCCAGAGAGGCCCTTCCTGTTGGGTGATGATGTTTCATGATGGGGTCATGGGCAGGTACGTGCAACATATTAAAGGAAACACTATAAAAACAATGTCTCTTTATAGCCAATTAATCACTAAATTCTAAATTCTAATTCAAAAATTCTAGTTTTGGCCTAACAGACTTTTATTCTCTGCTTCTTTCCTTATACAAGCACACACCCACCATTACATACCAACAGGTCTGCTGGATTACATGAGGACTGAGTGAGTTTTGGTTCCCATATTGTAACATTTGATGACGAAGTCTGACTTTAGGTCGTTAGAGGTCATATCTAAAAAAACAACAAAAATATGGCCTGAGTTTTGGAAATTTGCTTTTCAATTGGTGGTCTTTGGAAACAATCCCATTCCTTTCGTGGTAATTGCATTTTCTACAGGATGACTCAAAATTATGGATGTGTTGATGTGAATATGAATACATATAGACGTGTGTTGTCTCAGACATGATCTTTTAAAACATTCTCATATTTCAGCCGCCAAACTGAAGGGATTGAAAATGGCACAGTATCGAAATAGCCCAAACCTACTTAACCGTTCAGGTGTACGATTTCTCCCATGGGCCAATAAGCTCAATGAAACAACAAATAACTACATCTACGCTGCAACCAGGACATTCTCAAAGGAGAGTGATGTGTAGGCTGGGTACTCTGCAGGGAGGATGCAACGTGATTGGCTACAGAACCAGAGGCAAAACATAGAGGATCGACAGGAAAACCTCAGCAAAACTGCTCTTTTAAAAAGCTCCACAGTACAAATTTCTTATACTGAAAAAAACATTTCTGATATTAAAAAAGCATAGCATTTTTCCCAACGTACATTTGTTCTTCCAACTCAACATATTAGTTTCTCTCAAACCTTTAATTTTAAATATTTGTTTTTAATGCAACAAAGTATAACAATGTATACCCTCAAAGCAGGAATAGCCTGCCAGACTGACTGACCACATACTAATACTTAATATTACAGTGCTGTACTACCACATGTACACACTTTTACTTTATTGCAATCAAATTTCCTTCATATTGTACATGCAGGTTTTTCTGTATTATACAGACTCTCCCTGCCGTAAAGCATTACAACCTCGTTATGACACTATACTACCGATGATCACATGATATCCCGCCGTTTTTGTTCATTAGCTCAGTGCTGATTGTTCCTACCGTTGAATTTTACCACATCACCCTTCACTCACATTGAATGCAAAGAAAGCTGCGTGTTCTGACAGAGGGGCCATAATGTTTGTTATGTCTCATTCAGCATCAGGTTTCTGAGGGGGACTGGGACAGAGGAGCAAGGGGACAGATGACAGATACATGCGAACATACAAGTAACCAGTCTTATGGCCATACTCCCTCTTGCACAGACAGACAACTTCAAAAGAACATGGTATTAGAATTTTAAGTGTATTATTATAAATGTATGTAATAAGGTGAATGATATAAGGTATGAGTTTTTAAGAAACAGGATTTACTAGTAGATCTTAGAGCACAGATGTCCCTATGCCACTGCATTAATACAGGACAAAGCAATCAACTGACCTGGCCTACTGCCCACTGTCATAATTAGAGTTGTATCAGTTTCAGTCTGACTGCCCCCCTTTGCTGCTATATAACTTTCACTCTACCTGCTCCCCCAACCGCCTCTCAAAGATGACATCACTGGGACTCTTACATGTGATCTCACGCCATCCTTTTCTCCTTCCCTGACCCATCTCCAACTGCCATGGACGCCTAGCTGATGGCATCCCACGGAGGGTGTCCGCAAATGACGTGCTTTTCTGACATATGACATCAGCTAACGCCAGCGCACAACTGTACTCTTTCCTCCACCACGGGTAACAATGGAGGCACCAGTTTTCATTGCTCATGGCCAGTCGGCTAACAAACGCGGAATCATTTGGACCCAGCGGCGCCAGGCAGCTTTCTGCTCGGCTGAGAGAAGCACTACAATGTAACGGAAAACCCAAAGTAAGGGTTCCCATTAAGTCAGTGTACTGAAATGGATTCACTAAACAAAATGTGCAATACAGACGAGCACTCGTGATATAATCGCTAACCACTATGGCTACCAAAACCAGGCCTTTATGGACATTCTCTTGAAAGAAAATGCGAACCACTGGGAACTTTAAAAAATAAATAAATAAATAGAAAGCCTTACAATAGCGATAATAATAATAATACGAGAAACAGACTGGAACGAGACAACTCGGTGTCACGGGGAATACTAAAACACACCATTACGAAAACTGGACGAGTGTAAAGGTACTAAGATTATGCTGAATGCTCAGTCTAGCTTGATGCACTGCACTGGTGCTAACAGATCAGTAGTGGAGGCAGATGGGGGTGGGGTGGTGCCCATCTGCAGGTGGGCCTGGGGGCTCAGGCTAAAATGACAATGGCTGCTGGGACCACACAACTGTTGTGCATGCTCGCTAAATGGGGTTACTGGAGGTACTTTACCAGACTACTCTTTATGCTCTACACGAGTGGTTCTCAAATTATGGAGTGCCCTCTATAGGTATATGGAGGTATTTCCATGTATGATGTAGGTCATAATGATGGTATGACGACAGCCTAGTGTTTTCTAAGGTGGTAAGTGGTGTAAAAAGTTTGAGAACCATTGCTCTACACACTATAGTCATGGAAGGCTGGGATGGTCAATAACTGCATAAACAGGACACGGTTACCCAAGCGGTTACTCTGTCACTAAGACACAAAGCTAAAGTGCTACAGGGGAAAGAACTGTGCTCTTCTCTAGGGGCAACACCGTGAGGGCGAGGTGTCTCGGGAAGTAGCGGGAAGTAGAAGGACCCCTTCAACAACCTTATTGACCTGACCCTGCCTCTCTGAAAGGTTCCAGGGATTGGGGCAGGGTCACCCAGCTGAAAGAGGAGGGGCATCTTAAATCCCATGTGACCACCAGGAGAGACCCCTACCCCTGGCTACTTAGCTTAGCCAATGAGGGAATGCAATAGGAGGGTGGGATTAAAATGGGGTGGGTGATGACCAAAAATGGCAGGAAGATGATGGGATGAGGTGTGAGTACAATGTTTTGCTGCCTGCCTGTCTGCCCTACTGGGCAGTGGGAGAGGGGCAGGGGATCCGAGGAAGCCAGTGGGAGAGAGGAGGTTGTAGCGGGCGCGTCGCGTTCTGGGCGCCAGGTCCAGTGAGGGAGGGCGGGGGAGGGAGATGCCGACGCCATGGTCCGAGCAAGCCGGGGCATCCCCAAGGGGGGGTCTGAGCCTGCAGGACTCAATCTGTAGCAGGAAGGTTGGGAAAACCAGAAGAGAAAAAGAGAGAAGGAGGAGGTGAGAAACCAGAGGAGGAGGAAGCACTGGGGGGAGGGGGTGTAGATGAGGAGGGGATCCAGCAGCAACACAGGTGGCTACACGCCTGAAAAAAAGAAAAGTAAGACACAAGGGTCACAGATCAGCGCATTCAGAGACAAGGCAAAAACCCTAACAGCGACATAACAGGGTATGAGTACTGGTGTAAAGTTTGCAGATAGGGGGCGCTGAAACTCAGGGGTCACTGAGAGGTCACTGAGCATGGGGAAGCGTCCATGATGAGACCAGTACTGGTGGTGCTCAAAATAACTAGGGGGGGCAGGGTAGCGGCATTGCACTCACTTGTCTCTGGGATGCGCGAGTCAAGTCCCAGTGGGCCCCGGAACCCCTCGCCCCCACTGGGCATCTCCTTTTTCAAACCGCTCTCCTGAGCCCTGTCCACCGCAGCCAGGACACCAATAGAGGGAGCCACGTCCTGCTTGGTAGCTTCCGACATCCCCTCAGCCTAACACCACACAGCAGGACGGAAAAGTGTCAGGGTGGGGACAGGTGTGGGACGAACACAGCGCAGCACATCAAATAAAGCACACCCCTGATAAACGGATGCAGACTTTCACTATGTTATGCCAGAACCTGTAGTATATAACCATTAATATAGATGGATTGAATTTTAGATTGCATAATTTCTTCTGCAGAAACAAACAGTTGAATGTGTACAAAATGACTGCATATACATATATCTATTCATCTTCCATATCTGCTTATCCAGTTCAGCGTCATGCTCTATACATATAGGAAGCACAGACAGGGCCGAACCAACCCTTTTTGTCGTCCCTCTTCCCATCCTGACTAGCTGATCAGATGGGGTGTTCTGGTGGCCGCTGAGCCATAGCCAGGAGCTTACTTTGCTTATGCCTTGGGCCAGACCCAGGGGACAGATGCCAGTCCATCATGGCACAAACTACAGTCACACATTACTACAGACAAACCAAACCCACACTTCTTCACTGTTGGAAACTGGGGTTGGGATCAATCCCACAACCCTGAAGGTGTATTTGCTGAAAAATGGACCTTTGGCCTATGACCTAACCATCATGTTCAATACACTTGTCCATGACTTACATTGTCTGTTGATCCCACTTTGGCCTGAGCCTTATCTTTGACTTTAAGGGCCTCTAGCTTCACATCACCGCCCCCTAGAGGAAGAACAGAAGAAGCGCAGAAACATGCTTCCATGAATTCACGTGATTGCCTGAAGACTTCTTGGAGAGGGTTAGACTTGGCAGCCCATGGTACATACATGAAGGAAAGCAATCAGTCTTACCTGGCCTGTGTTTAATATTGGTTTTGGAGCCACACTTTGATGTCACCTTGCTTAGGTCAGGTTTCTTGTTGAGTATCGTTACCTGTCATTAAGATACAAAACTGATTTAGCAGGAACAAGTCAATAAAACTAAAAGACTTAAAGAACTACACTCAAAGGTCTAAAAGTAATCGTGCAAAAACTATTAAAGTTGTTCTTAGTTTTTCATCTGTCCATTCATCCGACTATCTATCAATTGATTATCCTGGACCGGGTCACAGAGTTATTGATGCTAGTTTAGTGAAATTCATTAAAAATTTAATAAAAAAATGTAATTAAAAGTATATCTAAATTAAGCTGCTATGTATTACACCTGAAAGTTTCACAGGTGAAAGCTCATTTGTGCAGCAAATAGTACAACTAAACCGATGGTTTGCTGTCATGATGTTCCATTAGCATCAAGCACCAAAACATGATAAGCCACTGTACGGCCCAGTCTGAAATGACCACACCCCCTCTGTCACAGCTTAATGTTTGATCCTGTCAGGATGAACTACTCTGCTCTGTTAAGAGAGACTGGGGCACTGTAGTCCAGAACATGGGATCACAAATGTTTCTGCCCATGACCCTTGAAATAACTGTCATGTCCTACAGTTTACTGAATCGGTGGGGGGGGGGGGGGGTACTGGAAGGTTGAAGACTGGTGCTCAAATTGATACTTTTGTAGTACTTGAAAGTAGATCGGTACTCGAACTTGGTGCACTGGACTCAGATTTTCAGGTATCTTTACTTCTATGGCTTCGTCATTTTCTGAAAAAAACTACATAAACCAAATACACCGAGCCACTAACGTTTGACCTCTCCAGCTACAAGGGTCAGTGCTTGGGCGAACTGTGGGACTGCAGGTTCATATTTGCCAGTACCTTCATGCCCACTGATGTACACATCATATTTCACGATAGATTATGGACTTCGGCTGGGTGGTTAGCCTTAGAATAGCGCCATTTGGCTAGTGGTACCATGGACAGGAGTGCCTAACAGGGGCTCACAACGCCGGAAATGGGGTTGGGGTAGTGTACTACTTGTGTGTTATCGTGCCAGCAGGGAAATAAGCCCTACACTTCAGCAGCACTGCCACCCTGATGATACCAAGCAGCACCCAGGTCCTGCAGAACCAAAAGTGCGCAGAAGAGGGCAGAAAAATAAATATAACAAAATAAAAATAACAAAGCTATTTTTTATCGTAATACCCTCCTCCCTTGTTGGCCCTTCATTGCTAATGCAATTTTATATACTGGAAATGTATGTATGTTGATTCACAAATGAGCAAATTCATTAATAACACACACACACACAAAACTACAAGCATATTCAGGTAAGATGAAATCCACTGCAGACTCCCAGAAACATGCAGATGGGAACTGTGAATGACAGCATCCAGCGTAGGGAGAACGGGCAAATGTGGGGAAGAGGCATGAGAGAGCTGGGACTGAGGCAGAGGTGTTAAAAAAGCGGGTTAGACTCACAGAGAGGAAAGATTTCAGGCATTAAAGGGGAACAACCAATCAGGTGACAGAAAATGGTCCCAGAACAACCAATCAAATACATTAAGACCTCATACCAGAACTCTTCTAAGAAACACAGCCTTTTCGCGCCACTGACAGATAGATGGTGCTGACACAATGCCAGAGAGCCATCAATGGGGAGTAAGAACATCAAAGAGCTGCTTAAGACATCTAAGTATCTTTTACCACGGTTTCATTGAAAACTGGCTCGTTTTTCGGTGGAGGTGTTCATTTGGAGGTATCCCCGGTTACAAATGAGGAAGGCCATCCATGTTGGAGGGAGTCAGCGCCCCCACTTCTGGAACACCCCCGTACTTACGTTGCCTCCGCCGGGCACATGCTTGATATTGTCCTTGGAGCCGCAGCGCGACGTCACGTGGCTGAAGTCCAGCTTTTTGTTGGCTATCTGAACCTACAACACAGCACAGCAGCAGAAAGGATAGAGGTCACCCCTGCGAGGGCAGCCGGTGGTCCCGGGGTAGAGGGGTGCGGGGTTGAAAACGGGGGGCAAAATTACCTGTACTCCAGTCCTGCCACATTAAACTCACATTCCTTTAGCACTCTGTCATACAGGGGGGGTCAATCATATCTAGAATCATCGGGGCACTGATCGGTGGGGGGGGGATGATTAAGCTTTAAAAAAAATTTTTGAATGAAGTACCCTTTGTCACAATGCTATATAAACCATTTTTGCGCACAATTTTGATTCACTGTAACACTGCCATGACTCATTGCTGTGACTCACTGATACGGCTCAGCATGGGACAGTAAGCACATTTTCCGAAAGCACACTGTCACGGCTACTTGTTTGATCGCGCCAGCAGGGAAATAAGCCATAGACTTTAGCAGCACTGCCACCCTGATGATACTAAGCAGCACCCAGGGCCTGCAGAACCAAAAGTGCACAGAAGAGGGCAGTATTTTTTATCGTAATACGTTCCTCCCTTGTTGGCCCTTCATTGCTAATGCAAGTTTATATATTGGAAATGTATGTATGTCATTAATAACACACACACACACACACACACACACATAAAACTATAAGCATATTCAGGTAAGATGAAATCCACTGCAGACTCCCAGAAATACCTTCAGCACCCAGCATTTCCAGTAGAGGGCAGAATGTGCAACAAGTGAACTGCAAACCAACCACCGACCAACCTCAGGGAAACACGATGCTGGCTTCCTATTCTACGGTGATCATGCCTGTTTATTTACAAATCAAAGTCCTCCAGACCTCGTTTGAGAACCACTATTTTGAGAGACACTCAAAGCTGCACAGACACCAGCCAGGAAGGACAGCTTTAAATATAAACTAGGGTTACAGGTGGCTGCAGATTAATTCAGTGGCTGTTTTGTAGCTAGAGATGTCACAGCTGGATTCTGGCCGGGCTGCACACAGGGCTGGCTCATCTGTGAGTCTCCTCCTTTTCCCTTTCTTCCATCATTATGGAGGGAAAAAATTGTTTTAGGATTAACACTGTTAAATCTATTAAGGGCTGTCCATTGGGGGTTCACATTGTGCAATTATAACAGAGTGAGGCATCCCAGGACAGGACAGGATATGACTGGGAGCTGTTCTGTCCTCAGAAATTGCTTGAGGTGGCATTGCGGCACCCTCTGCTGACTAAATCATGTACTACATGGCCTGGGATGGAATAGTACAACACATTAGGAAGTGCCTAACAAACTTTAAGGCTGTAGGTTAAGGCACCTGGAAACTGCAGTGCTGTCACTGCTGGAATCCCTTAACATTAAAAAGGAGGCGGGCACAAAATTTAGAAACCAGCATTCATAGGGACAAAAATAAGTGTTAAACCTAAATAAAAATGGAGCTAAAAAACTAAAATAAAACCCATTAAAACTGACCTAGAATTGAAAATAAATAATGATAAAGACTAAAACTGTTGCAGAGCTGTTCGGGGTGAATGGAAGGCGGTTATTTTAGGAGAAACCACACACTCAGGGGAGCCTGGGGGGGGGTCACACCCAGAAAGAAAGGGCAGTACTGTCCCCAAGGAAGAAAATGGAAGATGGGGCGGGGGGGGAATGGGGCGGGGGAAGCCTACCCACCCCCCAATGCCAGGAGGAGGAATAGATGAGGCCATTCTATCCATTCAACGTCAGAGTGATGGAGATGGTAAGAAGGCCAATCCATGAAGCATTAGATGGGCGGGCGCCATTAGTGTGTGCAGGCCTCAGGTTAGGACTCTGTGCCCACGATCGGAAGGTCGCCAGTTCAAATCCCATGGTCAGCAGACTGACTTCACCATTGAGCCCTTGAACAAGGTTCGGCTCTGACACCCGGGACTGGCGGCAGGCCCACCAGTAGGGGGCGGAATTGAGAAAAGGTAACCTATATTACCCCCAGGACCCTGACCCTGCTTTCTCAATCGTATGCCGCTTTGGATGAAATGAACTGTGAAATAAATGCAAATGGGCACGCTAAAGCTCATTTTGTTTTGCATGAGCACAATAACAATAAAGTTGACTTTGATTGTGGGGCAGATGGGTTATATTAGACCTACGGTGAGATTATGGAGAGGCATGGGATGAGGTAGGGTGGGGCTTTTGTGGGGCGGGGAACAGGACGAGCTGAAAAGCAGGACATACATTCGAAACCAGAGTGTGACCAGCCTTGGATAATGAAGATGTACTTCCTCCTGTCTGCCACCAGGGCGTCACAAACTGATCTGTGAGCAGAAAATACTCACAGTTCAGCTCTCAGATATATTCTCTCCACAAGCCACACGTGCTACAGGACATCATTATCCCCACAGCTCTTGGCTGGCATACCAAGATTATATAGCGCCTTTATTTAGCAGTTAAATGTTAGTCACCAAATGCCCATGATTATAGATAGGAAATGTTCCCAGAAAGACACACACCTGCTGAAGGGAACTCGCCCAGAAAAGTGGGATAAACATGACAGGGCTGCAGTGCTGGGGGCGGAGAAGGTGACAGGGATGCTGGGATGCATGTTGCCCCCCCTCCCCCCCACAGCATACCTTTCCCCCGCCGGGCTGGTGCTTGGCATTCTCTGTGGAGCCAACCCTAGAACGGACATTGCGGACATCAGGGGTGGGCACGGCCCCGGGGGCAGGGCTGAGGCGAGGGACAGCCTTGGCGGTGGTGGAGGCTGCGGAGGACCGGGGGGCACGCGGCACCGGTGGCTTCCTCTCAGGCAGGGCAGGAGCGGGTGCAGCTGTCAGGGACCTGATGGGACGGCCACCGGTGGAGTTCCGATTGGGGGTGCTCTTGGGTCGACCGGAGTCAGCTGTGTGCGGGGCAAATCATCCCAAAATCTTGAAGGGATTCAGCAGACGCCACTCCCCCCCCCGCCACCCCCCGAGAGCTGCCAAAGTGGGCCCATTGACCCCCCCACTGTGTCCTATAATCTCCCCACCCTGATGTCACCTCTGCAGATGGGGGAATGTGAGGGACGAGGATCAGGGCGGACAAGCTGGGAATGGAGTGGGACTTTATGGGGGGGGTCTCACCTGGCGTGCTCTTCAGGATGCTAGGCTTTCCCACCTCCCCTGTTTCGTTCTCGGCTTTGGTGGCTGTGGAGCACACAGAGACATGTTTGCCATTGAGGCACTGGCCCCTGCTGAAAACTGATAGGCGCTTCTTGCGCCCACTCCCCTGTCAGTCACTAATTTAAAGCATTTTACTGGCTAATGAAAAGGCTGGCGCCTCTCGGTATGAATAATGGCCCCTTTTATGCCCCCCCGCCTTAAAAAATCAGCCCTGCGACCAAGGGGGCTGTAAAGCACTGCAGACTCTCTTTTCTCATGGCTTACACATTGACATCTAGTTCTGCTGGCTATTTTTCTAAATGTTCTCAGGTGAAGTATATTAACCTACAAGCTTCTCCGCACTAGGTGCCCATAACAACTACTTCACCTACTTGCCAGTACTAGACACCTGAAACTAGCTCATTTCATTCAGCTTATTTTGTTGATGTTGGTTACTCTGTAATTTTTCTTTATGTTAGCAGTGATGAATTGCTGGTCTATAAATGAGATTGAAATACTGGGGAAGCACCACAGTAAGTGGGAAGGGGTGGTGGGTGACTCACCCGAGGAACGTCGTGGGGAAAGGGGTCCAGTACGGGACTGTGTGGTGGATTGGGACACCCGGGGGGTTCTGGCAGGCTTGGCGGAAGTCGTGGTGGAGGAATTGGTCTTGGGCACAGTATTGACCTTTGGCACTGGAGGGCGCTTTTCTTCCTATAATGCAGAAGCATGTCAGAGAGGAGAATACGGGGAAAGGGCCTAGTTGGACTGCTATCCTCATGTGACGCTGAACATCATGTGAAAGATATCAGGACAATATGGCGACTTCCAGAAGGTGAGGAAGAATGTGCACCTGGAAGAATTCCAGACTTTGCTAATCTGGGGCTGATGTCACCATCTGCTCAATGGCTACTCAGATGTTATTTTGTATTAATAAGTAAGATTCTTGTGGATTCCTGGTTCATAGTATCAACACTGCACTTCCTGGAGATCCTGAATCACCTACTGGGAATACTGGGGAAAAATGCTGAGAAAATAAAACAAGCCAGACAGAAATCAGAAAACTTTCAGGAAAAACACTGACCAGACGAAACGATGCCAAATAAAAGATTTAAATTAAATGCATCCCATAAAGAGATTAGCAATTTTGTCTGCTGATGAGAAATACTGTCACAAGGGGACAGCAGAGGGTATGAGACTTCCCTGGCAGGGCTTTGGGTCTAAGGCATGGGAAGGCCGATATCTGTCTCGCAGACGCCAGGACAAGGCCCAGTCTGCGTGAGGGGGGGCCAATTAGGGACTCACCTTGGGCTTGTTCTCTTGGGAGGAAGCAGTGGGGGTACGGTTGACTGCGGACACAGGCCGCTTGCTAGCAGTGTGGGGGGCAGGTGTCTTGGGCAACGGGCTTTTTCTGCTGGGAGCCGTGGAGGATGAAATGGGACAAGGGGATGGGCGTTTATGGGTGGGGGCGCTGCTGGTGCAAGTACTGTGCAAGTCCATCCACGGTTTGGGGGGCCTCATTTTGCCTGGGCCAGCAGGAGGCTTTCAAAAGTGGCACAGTACCCGATGAACGGAGATCGGTGGGAGGGAGACCGGTACATAAAAGAGACCAAAACAAACCGATGATTGGGGGGGGTCAAAAAACAGAAAAGGCAACAGAAATCATAAAAACTCACAGAGAGCGGCAGCCACTCAGGTGAAGAAGTCGATCTGTTCATTTGCAAGAATGAATGAATAAAACGATCACAGCAATTTAAAGCTAAATGGCATTTTTCATCACAGTGTCCTTTACGCCTTATGGATCGTAACATCTAAAGCTTTCACACCTATTTCAATGAGGCTTTAAAGTAACTGGACCCAAACTTGAGAAGGAAAGATGATGAAAATTATTATGAGTTATACTGATTTCTCTTTATTCATTTAAACATGTTTATCAATCAAAAAACGACATATCAGATGATCATATACACTCACCTAAAGGATTATTAGGAACACCATACTAATACGGTAGTTGACCCCCTTTCGCCTTCAGAACTGCCTTAATTCTACGTGGCATTGATTCAACAAGGTGCTGAAAGCATTCTTTA
>JAODJW010000033.1:11684046-11699922 GCA_026777045.1 Hyperopisus bebe
GCAGATTGTGAAATACTCAGACCGGCCCCTCTGGCACCAACAACCATGCCACGCTCAAAATTGCTTAAATCACCTTTATTTTCCATTCTGACATTCAGATTGGAGTTCAGGAGATTGTCTTGACCAGGACCACACCCCTAAATGCATTGAAGCAACTGCCATGTGATTGGTTGATAAGATAATTGCATTAATGAGAAATTGAACAGGTGTTCCTAATAATCCTTTAGGTGAGTGTATATCATATAGAAGTGCTAAGAAAATACAATGTCTTGAGAAACTTCTTCAAAATATTTAAACAGGAACTCTGCTGTGAAGAACTGTGGCAACTTTCAGGGTCACTTTGGACAGCTGCACATAGGAAATTTTTATAATAATATTATTATGAGTTTAGTACAGATCACTTAGACGATGTAGCAGGCTAGCTAAGTTAAAAACACAAAAGATCACAGTACTAAAACAAACTGGAATGTAACACTGCACCATGACAGATACCATTTTAAAATATGCATGTAGCATCTGTTATATATACACTGTAATTATTAATTATTTTTCAGATATAGTGTAATAAATTAAATTAGATATTGTGTTATTACATCAGTTAAGTCCTCAGTTTTTCGGTGTCATCTTTAAAACAAAATTTTTGAACAGGTAATAATAATACCTGTACGGAAGAGGATTAGGACCACCATGAAAATATTATTTGAATTCTGAATTTAATGTCAGAATTCTGACTTTAATGTTAGACTTCTGACTTTTTTTCTAAACTCAGAATTCTGAGAAAAAAAGTCAGAATTCTGACATTAAAGTCAGAATTCTGACATTAGAGTCAGAATTCAAATAATATTTTCATGGTGGCCCTAATCCTCTGCCATTTACCTGTTTCATATAAAAATTTTAAATTATGGATAACATTTGTTATGTTGCCAGATCCATATACTAACTGATTACCAGAAATAATTTGTTTTTTCTTTAAATTAATATCAGAAACTATAGTAAGCATAGTAAGGATCACTTTCTTGTAGTTATAACATTGTCCCCTAGCATTAAGACCTGATTCAAAGACGGTGTTTGTAGATTGGTTACTGAAACACAAAAAAGGCTTTTTGCAATAAAACTGAAAAAAGGTACGCAAAAATAGAAGCATACCATTTTGGGATATTCGCATCCAGATCAGCAGTGGGAGACTTCCTGTATTAGTGGGGCAGGCCTTGAGGGGTTTGTCCAGGCCGTGAAAAAACGTATTGAAATTAAAATATACCGCCATCTGTACTACGCCGATGAGACAGGGAAAGATCCATCATAGTGTTTCACCCTGGATTGCATTTAATTTTAGCCCCGTTATATAAAGTGACCTGTGCAGCTTTTAGCCATGAGATTAAATAAGTTAAGAGAATAAAGCACTTCACCTGTACCCAAGGGCGTAGGTTTGATTTCATTGGTGGTGACCAAATCAGCCCCAGATGCCTTGTACCCCTAAATACACTCCCAGAATACTGGTAGGGAGGTGACCATACCCAGATCTACGCCCTTGATAGCCCTATAACCCCACTCATCCCCGCTCCACCTTACCCATGATGCACAGCAGTAGCCCCACAGACGTCTCTGCAGATGAAACGCTTGTCCTACGTCTTCCACCGTCCCGGTCACATGACAGCAGAGGAAGCGGCTTGCGGCTGAGAGCCCACATTCGCACTATGTCCCATCCCCGGCTTACCTTGGTCTTCTTGTCCGGACTGGTCAGGTCCTTCTTCGGCACAGTGCCAATCCCGTTAGTCGATAGCGATTTCACACCCCTGGTGGCTTTATTTCCAGCGGGGGCTTTGCCCTTCTCCCTGCCCTCTTCTTTCTTTTCTGTTTTTTCCGTTTGGCCTGTTTTCTCCTGCTTATCGACTGTTGCTGCCTCTCCCGCTTGCTTGGTACTGTCTGTTTTCTCTGCTGTTTCTTTCTTTTCCACTGCACCCGACTTCCCTGATTCGTCATCCTCTTTATCAGTTTTCTCCAGCTGCCCATTCAGTTCTGGTATCTTCACAGCTCTGTCTTCTTTATCGGCAGTTCTGTCGCTTTCAGTTTTCTCTGTTTTATTCACTTCCTCTTTATCCACCTTCTTCACCTCTACCTTACCCGCTTTTTCTACTTTATCCTCCTCCTCCACCTTTCCTGTCTTCTCTACTTTATCCTCCTTCTCCACCTTTCCTGTCTTCTCTATTTTACCCTCCTTCTCTACAATTTCTACTATATTCTCCACCGTATCACTCTTCTCCACTTTATCCTCCTTCTCCACCTTATCTATCTTATCTATTTTATCCATCTTCTCTATCTTTTCTACTTTATTCTCCCTCTTTTCCATATTCTGTACTATGTCATCCTCCTTCACCTTTTCTGTCCTCTCTACTATATCCATTTTCAACTCTTCCAGTTTCTCCGCTTTATCCACCACCACCTTTTCTGTCTGCCCCACTTCATCTCCCTTTTTTCCCTTATCTAGTTTATCCATTTTCTCAGGCTTTACATTATCCTCCACTTTATCTATCTTCACTACTTTATCCAACTTCTCCTTTTCCATCTTCTCTACTATTTTATCCTCCTTCACCACCTTATCTGTTTTATCTACATTATCCATCTTCTCCACCATTTCTACCTTATTCTCCACTTTTTCCATCTTCTCTACTTTATCATCCTTCTCCATCTTTTTTGTCTTCTGTACTTTATCCTCCTTCTCCACCTTTTCCATCTTCTCTACTTTATCATCCTTCTCCACCTTTTCTGTCTTCTGTACTTTATCCTCCTTCTCCACCTTTTCCATCTTTTCTACTTTATCATCCTTCTCCACCTTTTCTGTCTTCTGTACTTTATCCTCCTTCTCCACCTTTTCTGTCTTCTCTACTTTATCATCCACCTCTACCTTTTCTGTTTTATCTACTTTATTGTTTTCCATCTTATGTGGCACATTTTCTTTCTTCTCTAGCATTTCTAACTTGTCCAGCTGTTCCACTCTTTCTGCTATCTCCATTGTACTCTTTACTTCGACACTATCTGCCTTTTCACCAAGATTTGTCACTTGCCCTTTCTGCTGTCCGTCCAGTTTCGCAGAATTCTTCTCGATCTTCTCACCTTCATCTACACTGCCATTCTTCTCCACTGATTCCAGTTTCTTTGACTTTTGTGAGGGCTCTGTCTTTTCAACTTTTTCTTGCTTGCTAGTGTTTTCTGTTTTCTCTGTAAAAAAACAATCAAAGCAGACTCACAAAACAGAATTCACTGGCACAAAGGTAAAGGTTTTTCTCTTTAACAAACTAAAAAACATTCTGCCTATAAGACAAATCCTTTAGTACCTGTGAAGTTTTAATGAATACACATTATAATACATTATAATAATAATTGTTGTTATTCAGCGGTGTTCACTGTCATAAAACAATTATTCCCTGCTCCAGACTAAACACATCTGACAATGGAAACACAGGATATGACCTACAGCTGTAATTAAACTGCCGGCTAGCAGATGTTGGCTGTGCGAGGCTGAAGTCCCAGAATCCAGAATAATGTGGGGCTTGGCAGCAAGTACAGGAGTAAGAGCTTGAGAACAAAGCTGCCACAGCTCCAGGCCCGAGTTAAACACTTCCAGGTAGCCATCAGTGGTACGCCCACATTTAAACAGGCAGCTGAAAGTCGAGTTCTCCATCCCTCAAGAGGTTACCCTCCTGCCCTGTGCTGTGGCTTTTTCTGAACTCCTCATTGGCTGGACTACTGGGATAGCCTGACCCCTAGTGGACGAGACCAAAGTAACGCGGTTGGTCCTCGGAAAGGGGAAAGAGGCCCACAGCAGCCTCACGGACTGTGGCGGAACCGAAACAATGGCCCCATAAGTGGGTCAGGCCTGTCAGTTCAGATTAGGCACAGACTATCCATGGACATGATGTGCAGCGATAGGGGGACTGCCTGGAGTTGGGGGGCCACAGCGGGGGCCCACCCACAGCACTACAGGAAGCAAGGGCATGGCACGGGTGATGGCTATGCGGGGACCTTGACATCCGGCAGGCTGGTGTGGCACAAACTGCGAGCAATGCAGAATGGACACAATCAAAGCCAGATTTCACAGTGAATATGCTAGTGAATTTATAGTGGTTAGTCTGGCATAGCATGGACTGGAAAATAATTTTTCTCCCATCTTCCTTTACATTTGGATTATATGTTCACCGCAACCCTGGAAAAGTATTCTCTTCACCAGAGAGGTTCTGCAATACAGTGTTAGCAGAGAAGGACAGAGACTGTACTATTGTTCCTCCATAAAATTCTTCACAGGGGAAGAGGCCAGGACTGACCTTGCACCTTTTATGCCAGTCCATTTCCAGCTGTTGCACGAGACCGTACCGCCTCCACTGTACAGTAGCGGAGGGCTTAGCGAATGTCTCAAAAGACCCATTTTTAGCGATGTCCTTGAGTGGGAAGCAGATGGAAAGAAAAACGAGGGATGTCACGCAGTCCATGAGAAGATTCCCATCCATGAAAAGAAGCAGGCTTCCAAACGTCCCTGCTGGTGCCGGCTCAGCCACAGTGGCACTGACGCCTTCTGCTTAGCGCTACGTGCTTCTAAAAGCTTCCGGAAACAAACAACCAGAGAGGCAGAAGCGATAGACTTTCTTTCTCACCTCTTGCTGAGAAAAAGAGGCACAGTATGACAAGAACAAGTGCTCTGGCCAGGTTTCCTGCATTACATGGCACTGAGGTTCCCGGAAAAAAAAGGATGAGCCGGCAAATAGGAGATGGGAAAAAACAACGGGAAAAGAGGAAGAAGATGAGGAGAAAGAACACAAAAAAACAGTGTTAATTAAAAACAAATAAAGCCAGTGCTTACTGGTACATAAATGCAAAGCAATTAAAAGGAAGCAGCTAAAGTCAACTAAGGCTGAAGAATAACTGGAGCTTTAATGGGCAATTCCAGGTCAGACAAATATAAACTGGGCTGTTTCAGTGCTAATGCAGGCAAGAATGACATGGGCATTAACAGCTGGTAACAGCATCCAGCCTCGTTCAATGGCTTTTTTAAAGCAGATCAAAAAAGTCTCCAGAGCAGCGATGAACTATTAATTACCAATCAGTTTATTATGTTTGACCCCAGTTCAGCTAGTGAATACAGGAAATATTTCTACTCGGGTCGACTACTGCAGCTCCCTATATGCAGGCCTGGAGCACTCTGGTATTTGGAGACTACAGTTAGTCCAAAATGCGGCTGCTCGGCTCCTTACGGGGACAAAAAACCATGAGCACATTACCCCAGTTTTGTCCTCTCTCCTCTGGCTTCCTCTATCTTTTAGAATTGATTTTAAGATTTTATTTCTTGTTTTAAGGCTTTAAATGGGCTCACCCCTTCTTATTTATCTTAGCTTTTAAGTATCCACACCCAGTTAGGGCGCTAAGGTTTTCTAATCAGATGATTCTGGACGTTCCCAGGACAAGGCTCAAAAATAGAGGGGATTGGGCCTTTTCGGCTGTAGGCCCTGTCCTGTGGAACTGCCTACCTCAGAACATCAGATCTGTTTGTAATTTAGAGATTTTCAAGTCCTTACTTAAAACCCACCTATTTTTCTTAGGTTTTGGTTCGAGTTGAGCCCAGACATCTCAGTGCAGCGTTGTTATGACATTTTATTTTATTCTTATTTTAGTGTATTCAATTGTCTCTATTGTTCCTTGTTTTATTGCTGGCTAACCTGTGAAGCACTTTGGTTGACTATAGTGTTTTTAAATTTGTTATACAAATAAAGTTGAAGCTGAAGTTGAAGTAAATCATCAACTGTACTCTGAACCTCAACAATGACGCACTTTCAAAGCAACTCCAGGCTTTACCAAAGCCAAAGTAAAACATAAAATCTTCCTGTGACAGATCTTCCAGGAGGCACACAGATGAAAAAACTGATACAGTATCTGTCCATAGGCATCACTCTGCGGCAGACTGAGGTGCATCACACGTTCGAATGTCAGAAGGATATGCGAGATGAGTAGTGGCTCACAAACGCGCTGTGACCCTTCGATTCCTGCTGTCCGGGCTGTTTGATTTCATCCTGACAAATACCTACAGAGCTGGATCAAGATGATAGGAAGGTGATGAGGAAGAGGTTCCAGGCCCTAAAGCTTCATTCAGTATAAAAGTTTGATGGTTCCCTGTGGCCAGAGCTGTCAAGATCATAAGAGGTCACAAAAGCTAAGATCATAGCCAAGTGGAAAAACACACCCCCCCCTCCCCCAAATCACAGGATCGAAGGAAACATTTCTCCAAAGACTGACACAAATGCAGGAGCAACCAAAAGGCTTGTCTCTCCTCTGCCCAAATATTTTATTTTTTTTTTAACTGTAGTAAATTGTGAGACTTTCAGACAGCCATTATAAATGACAGATCGAACAAAAATGGCATGGAAATTCAGCCAGTTCCAAAAAAGCCTATTTAGTGTCAAAAACTGAACAAGGAGGAGGAAAGTTCTTTTATTATCTGGATCCAGGTAAGTTTTTCTATTAAGAAAAGACTTGATTATCTCACTCATTGGACTCAATCATTAAGAAAACATTTAGAGCTACATCATTCTAGTGACAATTGGCGATTTATCTTGAGGCAGGAACACAATCTGACTTCCCCCCCCACCCCCACCATAAGGAGAACAAACTAAAGACTCTGTAAGGAAACCTGAACATCCACATGAGCACTGTGATTTCCTGTGATACATCTGCATCACCCTCCACCTTTAATCTACACGTCAGGCTGTAGCACTGACGTTAACCTGAGGCACTGGTAAGAAGATTTATTCGTGGCCATCTGCCTGCAGGTGGAGGCGGCCTGGGGGCCACGCCGTCACTCTCGATGCTGCTACCCTGACCCGTTTTTGCAGACGCGCTAATGATTCAGCACGACAACTAACCAAAGACAAATGAAGCGTGCTTCCCATTACATTGCCTCAGAACATGCCAAAGCTCAGTTGCAACCAGAATTATCGTAAGACTGATTTAATATGGTCTACTGAACGGGAACCAATTTAGTGGTGATGACACGTGTGCAAATAGCTATCCTAAAGTGTGCCCATCACAAAGGGTAAGCCTGGCTGCTACTGCCAAAGACAATGACATTTATTAACTTCTAAGAGAGTCTGTTGGGGTTCGGACAGCCTTGTCTTATACTGCGGTCCTTCGTCAAAGCTGCTGCCTCTCATCTGCAGACTTACTTGATCCAAATAAACCAGACAGAGGGGAGAGTGCCCTTTGAGCATGAAAATGGGCAGCCAGATGGTAGAATGGCACCCCTGCCCCACCAGACATCACCAACGAAAAAGGCCCAACTCCTGGCCAGAGGAAAATCTCTTAATCGCCGGCTCTGTATGACTGTCCACCACATTTGCAGCAACTTTCCACACATTCTCAGATAACCTCTCGCATAGGTACTTCTGATTGCTGGCATTTGGCTTTTGGGGCTGGGGGGGTTGATCCGCTTGTTTCCACTCTGTGTACTTCTGGGAGGGGGGTATGGCAAGCTGCTCTGATTGGTCTGACTCCTCAGGGATGAAGGAATTCATACAGTCCCTCTTTGCTTTCCTTGTCCAGATATTGGGCACAAGACCCGAATTCCAACAGAGAGAAGGCAGGATAGGGGTCACAGCCTGTGCTCTGTGTCTGTGCCACACTAATCTAGATCAGATGACTTTCCCCCATAATCCCAGACATCTCAGCCTTCCGAACTCATCCGTCTCCCAGCCTCAACTTCCCTCAATGTTTCTCTCAATCTCCTGAGACCTTCTCATTCGCCCACTCCCCCCCCCCCCCGGCACACGATACCGGTAGCCATAAATCGAGGTCGCCTGGAATCTGAGAAGCAACTCAGAGACTCGGGGGGTTTTGGGGGCGGGCAAGCGGGTTCCGTATGACGCGACCTACCCTTGGCGGCTGCAAAGGTGCTTCCGGCAGCAGATCCACTGACATTCAGCCCGCCGGAGGGCACTTCCAGCAGAATGCTCCCCTCTTTCTCCGTCACCAGTACCTCTGGGGCACCATCTGGCATGTTGCCGGAGAAGCCCCTGGTTTCATTCTCCAAAGCCAGCTGGGGACAAGCCCTCACTTCCTGTTTGAAGTCAGCGGCAGTGAACGACATGACTGGGGGCGGCGTTGACGGCTGCCTGTCTGTCACAGTGAGGGACCGCTTGACAGTGGATTGGGTGCGCCGTGGCGCCGCCCCGGGGGAGGTCAGTTCGTCCAGCCGTGGCACCTTGCCAGGGTACTTGTCGGGCAGCTGGAGGCTGGCTGGCACGGAGAGGTGGGTACACTCGGACATGGCGCGCCGCATGGCCTTACGTTGCTTCTCGGCACGGCCCATGAAGCAGGGCTCAGTATCTCCGTCGCTGTCCTCTGAGGGCCCCCCTACTGTGGGGGGGTTGCAGACACCCACCACCCCGATCACACAGTAGTTGGGGGCTGCAGGTCCCGCTGAGGTTTTGGTCAGCATGGCGCTACTCTTGGCCATCTCAAACGAGTTTGCTGTCGGCAAGACATTAACCGGGCTGCTGTCAGCTTCAGTCAGGACGCCGAGCCTCCCACTGCCCCCATACCCCGGTGGGGCGGGCGGCTTGCCACATGGGGACGGCGAGGATGACAGGGGGCTCTCCGGACTCTCCCCAGTGCTGCCCAGCGACGTGCCACCCGCCCAGCAAGCCGCCTTCAGCCCCGCATCCCTGTCCGAGCCTTCAAAGAAGCAGAGCTTGTCCTCATCAGTGAGTCCGGACACCTGGGGGGGTACCCCCATCTCCGTGTGCTGCCAGTCCCAGCCCTGGGGGGGCGCCTTGCACAGCTCGCTGTACTCCGAGAACGGAGCTGCCGGCTTCTGGTTGGAGAGAGAAGACATCCTTTCCTCCCTCTGTCGCCTGTGAGCTGAATCTCTCCCCTGATATCCTGACGCACGTCCCCTTGCTCTCCCTTGTTCTGTTGCTCTGCTCGTAGAGGCAAGAATGTGTGTGTGTGTGTGTGTGTGCGTGCGTGCGTACGCCGTTCACACTCTCTCCTGTCTCTGCCGCTCTGCTCGAGGACTGACCAGGAGCAGCACTGGTGCCGAGCCGAATGTTCTGCTTATTTCCTCCTCCCACAGCCTCTCCACAACTCGAATCATGTGACGTGTTTCTGGCTGCTCATTTGCCACTGACGAGTCCCACATCAAAATGTTCCTCCCATGAATTTTTTTTCCTCTCCTCTCCTCTGTCCATCCAGACCCTGCATACCCGACTTCTTAGTCTAGATGTTCCTCCTCAATCTGTCCAGTATTGGGGCCCAGAGCCTCAGGGGGCATATGTACCCATCCCCCCTCGCCAGCTGGTGTGGACCTTTTGCCCATCTGCTTCTCTATTCCCTCTCCTTCTCCTCAGGTAACTCTATCTTCAAGGTGCACAGTCTCAGAGAATCTCCCAATCTCTCAGCACCTTTCACAGACCCCCTGCTCCTCTCTCTAAGTGCCTCTGCTAGCATTTTTGCCACCTCCTCCCCTCCCGACCAGCTGTTTTTGCAGCAGAGCCTGAACCCATCTGGGCCCCCCATGTCGATTCTGACAGATCCTCTGTTTCAGACCATCATCCTCTCTATGTTCCCTATCCCAGTGCTGATCTCAGGGTGATCCCTCGGCATGACAGCCTGTCCGCGTCTCACACATGGGAGGGAGAGGATGGGAAGATGGTAGACGGACAAACTTCCCAAAAACGACTCCGGAGCTTGTTCTCTGTGATCCGAAATGGAGAACATGGCCACCAAACTTATAGTGTAAACAAAAAAGTGGAATACATCAATATGCCCAGCCATTTTCTACTGCATGCCAGATGCCAGGGACAACAGGGAGACCCCCACTAGTGCAGATATACAAATTAATAGCTCATTCTTGGGTTTGAGTCCTACAAAAGCAGACATGTGTCCATGTCCTGTGAAACACGCAGAGCACTCTGGCAAAGCGGGTCCTTCGACCCTGGTTTTGGGTATATTCTAACAGGCAGGGGGGTGCATGCAAGGCCAGACCCCCCACCCCCCCAGCTCAGCATACACCCACCGTTGCCCTGGTTACATAAATTCTCTCTCCATCCCACCCTCTATCATTTATCTATCGCTCACAAATCGGTCCGGAAAACTAATAACGTGTTATGCAATTACGTAAGCCCTCCGCCAACCACTTATCGTATCGGGCGGATCAGCATGTAGGAGCGCTGTCAGTCACAGTCAAAACAGGCAAGGACTCTGTGAGTTACATGTCGCTGCAGGTAGCATAAAAATAGCTCTTGTACACTAAAAAGAAGGTGGAATTTCAAGGTTTCCTGAACTCACAGTTTGACTATTTTTTTACTCAGATTTAATTGGAATATGTTTAATCCTTTGTAATAACTGAATTATGTTTACATTGTACTACATTATTTATTTACATATTAATTGTCCTGACTGTAATCATATTTACTGTCTTTCTGTAAGCACCTTCATTTGTGTTTCGTTCATGTTTACCAGTGGCTGGCAGAACTAGAGTAAGATTTTCATTGCATAGTTTACTGTGTGTATGACAATCAATCTGGAGTCTACTGTACTGTTACCCTGGACATTATACATAGTTTCAGACAGACCCACTTAGCATGTAGTTGCTCCTGCTTACTCTAAATAATGCTAGCTCTTTTCATGCGCATCATTGTAGCATATTACCATGAAATCCACCACTAAAACTTCATAAGAACCTCTTTAGTTCCCTAATCATTTTAGAAACAATTTTTGAATTAAATGTTTGAGTGAGCCTCGGGAGATGAATGACACTCGTGGGGGTTTGAGAGCAGCAAGGCCGGGTTAAGGCCTCTGTTACAATGCAGCAGCCTTCAGCCCACAGATGAGGGCTTGCTGCTCCTCTCTGGCTACGAAGACCTCTGCCACATGAACCCATTTCACAGGAATAAGCCTGGATACATAAACAGGAGAGAAGAAAGCATTCCTCACCCACTTAGGACCCACACAGTCCCACGCTCACTATCGCTGATATTTCACACCATCAGCAATCGGACACCTAAATGGATTAAAGTATACATTTCCATTTTCACTTTGCTGTACCCTTGGACAGCAATGGATGTCAAGAGTAAAGAGCTATTTTCGGATGCTCTAATCTCCATTAAGTGGCATAACCCAGTGACTTAAAAAATATGATTTGTTTTGATTTAAGTCACTGCGCTTTTAACAGGAAGCCACTCCGAGGGCATGGAGGGACTGACATCGGTGTGGCAGAGCCAGGCTATAAACCTGTCTGCTGCATGAAGTAAGACGTTAAAATTTAATATTACTGCAGTAATTAATCATTCAGATCTGGGTTTCTTTAAGATTAAATAATTTAGCACTGAAAAGAGGTAGGGCAGAATGTCTAACTAGACATGGGGGCTAACTAATATTTACTAGTCATGGTGGACTTCTCTCAGAGTGAACTCAGTACAGGGAAGGTCTTCAGACGTGGGGCATAGCATTCAGTTGTATAGGTACTAATGCAGGCCAGGAGAGGTGAGTAAGTTACTATTTTGGGCAGTTCCATGCCACCCCTACCCATCACTCTCTGTTGTTTCCTTGGTAGCCCCATTTCCAAGCAAACGCCTCCCATTACCATAGCAACAGGCTCCCCGTCACAGAGACTGTATCGGTTCAGCAACATGGGGAGCAAGATGAAAGGACAGGCAAGAAAGGAACAGAAACGTGGAAGATGTAATGAGAAACAGCAGGATAAAAAAACTGATTTTAGAAACTGTGAACAAAGTTCATTCTTCCCACCTTCTCTCAAACAAAAATATCTTCCAGTTAATCAAAATTTGTTAATTAAAGTAATTAGTCTCTGAATAGCATTTTAGCCTTTTATTATCCAGAGTCTGACACAGTTGTGTTGCTGAAAGAAAAACTGCTTTAAGGATAATTAAGTTTGTTTATAATGGAGGCAATAGCATAGGAGACAACAAAATAAAATGCAAAGGCCTATTTGGGGGCAGATCACAAACACGGTGGCTAATGAACAGAGCATCGGAACTATTTCAATCGGAGCAGCAACACCGGATGCGTTGCGTTTCCGCTTCAGACACAAAGCATGCATTGGTGCAGCTGAAATGCAGGAGTGTTAAAAATAACTCTCCAGCACCAAGAAACAGACTCTCGATGGACGTAATGGTTCACTCGCATCTCTCCTCTTTCATTATCATTTTTTTTTCAGCAAGCGAACTTCGGTGACGCGGATTAGCTGAAGGTGGGTGGACAGGCGCCGTGGTAATTCATTCTGTCACCAACATGTGCACCTGGCACACAGTGGGGGCCAAAACTGAGGCTGAAAGTGGAGTGGGGAAGGGCGGAGGCCTCCATGCCGCTGGACATTGCCCACTAAGACAGTCAGAGAGTGGGTCGTCTCACGATGCCCGCTGGGGTTAAGGATTTGCCGCTCTCTGACTCTGACGGAATGCAGAAATTTCTGTCTTCTTCACTGACCCCCCCACCCCTTGAATGTCTCATTCAATCCATAAGGCCCAGTCCTGTCAAAGTGCCTCTATTTGTTAAACGATGTAAGTGCATTAAAGGTGGACACAGTCACCGGCAGAAGCCATGGTGCAGGGAAACCTCATACACTGCTGCTAACATAATCCCCGCTCCTGCTGACCTTAGTGCAGACAGTAAAATCATACAGTCCAATGATGAAGCATTCTATTACGATTTTTTACATTATATGAGAAACATATGAATGCCAGCAGAGGTAAGAAAATCGCAATGGACATGAAAAATTACATTTGTAAGCAGCACTGATTGGCATTAAATGGAAAATAATGGATAATGGATTTAATTACTAATGCATAACAGATAAAAAAAAAAACGCCACATAAAAAGCTCGGGTCGTTCTTCAAAAACCTGTATGTACATTTCTGAGCACTAATCCGCTGAACATCATCATGGAAACCATCTCTCTTAATTAACAACTTTCATAATTAAGATACTAATACAAAGTGGCTTAATGTCACCATGCGCCCTGCAGCCTGACCGGCCTTGAGGTGAAATAACAGAACTAAATCCTTGTCTGCTTTATAAATAGCATGAAGCAGGGACTCAGTATGGGGGCAAGGAGTTGGGTCTACAAATGGCAGACGAAGGCCAGCTGGGCCGTCTTTCACGGATAGGTTTTTCTTAGCGTTAAAAAGGCGCCAGCTGGGCAGTGCCAACATGGGGGCTAATTGTGCTGCATGGTTTCTTTGCTGTTACATTAAAGAACCTTCAACACCCTTGACACTTCTACATTTTACAGACTTAGAAGATGCTTTATTGAAAGCGATGTATGTTTCAGACAGCCCCTGAAGCAATGGGTTTAAGGGTGTACACAAGATCTCAATGGTGATATCACTAACTCTGGGATTTGAGCCAGTGACCTTCTGATCACAGACACGGCATCCCAGCCAAGTGAGTCACACTGCACCCCCATCAGCACCATTACCCTTGATTAAAACCTTTTTTCTCCGGTTAACCAGAGAATCCCTTAACCCACAGTGGTGAACCATCTGCACACTTGTGCAAAGTGAGTGTGCTTTTCACAGCACGAGAGAGGTGCAGGCTTATGCATGACACATCTGTGCTGCTGGGACCACGCCAGGGGCCGTGCCAAAGCAAACGAACGGATCACATCGTCTACTTCTGACGTGCGTCTGGCTGCTCAGCTGTCAGGCCGCGCACGCGTTCTCTGAGTCACCGCGAGATGCGACCAGCCCCCTGCCACTTTCCCAAAGTAGACGACTGCTTTCGTCCACCACTGGCGCCAAAAACCACCACCTGACCTTTCTCTCCACTGTCCTGTCATCCATTTGCCCAAAAATTTGGAACGCGTTACCTAACCTATTGCATAATACTTTAACGATCGATTGGCAATTAATTTTGAGACCCCACTTGCCAATTTTCCATGATATCGTAGATTCTGAAGGTTAGGGATTCGCGTCTGCAGTTCAGTCATCGTCGCACATGGTGTTTCATCATTGGAGTCATAAAAGGCATGATGGAAAAGGAGGGGTACAGAAGAACTGCAGGGAGCAGAATACTAGGACGGCAGAGCAGAGCAGGCTATTCTTGCTCATTTGAATGTTTAATAAGTAGCTATGTGCCGCCTAGAGCTCATTTGAATTTAGACTGGTGAGGAAAGACAGACACGAATACTTTGTGCAGCCCGCTCCAACGCTGTCCTACACCTGGCCATCAGTCCCAAATGGCTGTCGCTGCTGCATCTGTAACCGGCTGCACTTTCGAGGTCCACTTTAGATGCTGCGTCATACATATCGTGCTCCAGAATTCCTACTCCTGGCTTTGTATCCGTATACAAACACACAACGGCACACTTTTCTTGAGACATTGCTGTGCGTGAGAGGACTCCCCAGGGAGTCTTAAATGCAATTCATTTGTTTAGAGTCTTTGGGGAAATTCTGCGTTACAGAATGTTTGTTCCAGGCCCCCAAAAACACTGAAAAAGCAACACATACAGCTCAACACATTGCAGCGGATGAGCATGTGTTTGGGACTCCAGTTAACTTTTAAACAGGAGAAGGAATCAGAATTAAGGACTACAGAGAAAGCAGAACATCAGATAAAGGAGGCAGAGCTTTGCTGGACAAATGGGACAGCTGAGAAACAGAGGAGGCGGTCCTCCACTATCAGAATTTATGAAAAAGGGATGTGAGGCTGCCCGGGCCACACAGATAATCATTGGTACAGTGGAGGTGTCTAAGGAGAATTTAAAGTGACACCCCCACCCCATTGCACACTGACCTGTGTTTTACACTTTAAACATTGAGAAAACCCTCCCCATGTCAGTAATGGTGCAGGTGCAGGGAAATGTTAATTCATGCCACTGCATATCTGGGTATGTGGTATGATAATAAAGCCTGGCAGGTCAAGAATGGACAGAGTGCCACTTCCTAATATTATCTGAAATGTCACCTGACCCCTCACCTTCTGTGTGAAGATGCAGGACTGGCAATGGCTCTGTGAAAGTCACTCTTTCTACATGACTTTATGCTGGTCTCCAGAATGTCATGCAGTAACGGACTGCTTCACAAAATGGGACTTCCTATGTCCTCCAAAGCACTACAACCATCACGGATTTAAGGGAAGAAAATACAACATTGAAGTGTGAGGATAAACAGCAGGCAGGTCATCGGTGTTTACCGCAGAAAATGTCTTCAAAGTCTTATTTCATATTTATTGTGTGGGTTTTGCCTCATGGGGCACTGTGCAGCTGAGGGGGGTAGGATGCTGTGCCTGTGATTGGAAAGTGGCCGACTGAAATCCCAGCTCATGGGAGTTTTACTTACAGAAAACTGTTTTGAGGGCAGAACTAAAATTGATTAGTTCATGGAGATAACCAATCAGATTGTAGAGGAGGTGGGCCTAAGCAACTAGAGGAGGCAGGACCAACCAATCAGATGTCTTGACCTACCTCCTCTACAATCTGATTAGTTATCTCTCTAAGCCAATAATTTTTCAGTCTGCCCTCAGAACAAATTTTCTAAAAAAAAAAAAGCATCTGCTAAACAAATA
Source organism: Hyperopisus bebe (assembly GCA_026777045.1). Lineage (NCBI taxonomy): Eukaryota > Metazoa > Chordata > Actinopteri > Osteoglossiformes > Mormyridae > Hyperopisus > Hyperopisus bebe. The sequence goes on from JAODJW010000033.1 coordinate 11,699,611, forward strand.
AAATGTAGATAATATCAAAGCAATGCCAACACTAAAAACACCTAATATCAACATTGATAAGAACTGTTACAGGTGACATAAAAATCTGTGCATCTTGCCGAATCTCAAGCTAAAAATGCCATCCCTGCCAATGGGTCAGCTCACGGTCTGGCCATGGCCTGCATCAGCACCGCATCATCTGTGCATCTTGCTATTGCTGTTATTGCTATTATTAACAGACAATAATTGCTATTATTGTCTGTTCTTAAAAGTCCAACCAAGGACTAGGTTTGCAAATTAGCCTTTGGCTAGAAAACCTCTGTACAAAATAAC
>JAODJW010000033.1:11699990-11716635 GCA_026777045.1 Hyperopisus bebe
CCCCCAAGTACTACTTTGGGTGACATGGCCCACCCCCCTGCACACTGAGACACCCTAAATTACAGAGTTGAGCGGCCCTCAAGGGTAGCTGCCTCGTCCCTGCCAGTGAGCCCAGCTGTGCCATAAGCAATAACACATCCATTCATTTAGCAGTCACTGCGGTCCCAGATTAAATGTGAGGTGCCTGCTCACTTTGCTATTTGCCGAGGCACGGAGACACATCCAAAACAGCAGCCTCATCTTCATCGAGAAAGCACTCCGTGACATCAGCAAAACGTGTACATCTGTGTGAAGCTCAACGCCGCTGTCGGAATGCCGCTGACACACTGACGTGATCATATTGACGAGGAGTGGCCAGAAAACATTCACCTGCCATGTTACCTTGCTTCCATAAACAAAAACAGATGGAGATTCTGCAATCGATATCTATTCTGGACATTGGATGAGACACTGGGTTCCATTTTGCGGACGATCACGTTGCCATGGCAACTAATCACCTGTCCCTGCCAACTGCCGTTTCAGTTAATGAAGTCCAGCCGGGCCTAATATGACTGATTTGAATTTCAGGGACAAACATGGGTAACTGGACAGAGGGGAGCCAGATCACCCACAATGTCCAATTCTGTTTGAGTCTTTGTAAAACCTGTTTTGCTATTTCCAGAGCGTTAGTGTTTTGTGTCACTATCCTGACTGCTTGAATTCAGCCAATGAAACAATTCTATCCCAATTAATGTGTCATTTGTTAAATAAAATCTTCCATTCTTTGTACTGTTTCCAGCATTTCTGGTTGAGGGAGTGACCCGGCTTGACAATTCAGTGATATATCAATCGCAAATATGGTAAGATAAAAAATATTACAGTAGATAACTTCACATCTAATACCAGTAGCAACGAGACCATGAACAATCTTCTAAACCTGAGCCCATATATAAAAACAAGAATGAATCAGCTTAATTTGACAAACACCAGCTGAATCATTTTGCATGTTGATGAATGACACTTGATAATAATGACAAATAAAGCCTATTTCAAAATAAATATATTAATATTTATAAGAGTCCTGGTACATTGCTGTAACCTTCATATCACGAGTTTTATATATGTTGCACAAACATTCAGCAGATATTTGAGAAATACATTCCGTATTTGCATAAAAACATACCAACACATTAGAAATCTCCCAGTTGCTCTGGGCTGACTAAGTACATCCCAGCTTTCTGACAGGAAGCTATTTAGCATCTTGGCAATCATTATGGATTTACTCTGGCTGAGTGAAAAAAAAGGCTGAAATGACAAAGAGGCACATAAAGGTGTGTTTTGTTAGACTGGTTCAACGGCTATAATAAGAAAATAAGGCTTTTGTAGAAACAGCATTATGACAGGGACGAATCTAATTGGAAATTCACAGTAAAATTTTATTTATTAAGTATGAGCTGCATCTTAATAACCCTTCTGTAAATATCAATTAAGATGGAAGTCATTCAGTGCACCTTTAACTCCTATAAATGATTTAAGAAGACAGTCTCATGGTAACATAATTTGCCTCGCCGAGCTTGTTGTCAGAGTTTGTTGCTGATAGGAAGATTTATGTCTGCTTGTTTACATTTTGCACAACAAAAACGTAACTGATAGAAGGTTAACTTGGATTTATTTAACAAAACAGGTTCTTGGGCAGCGTTTGGCCAATGCTACTCTGTGCACCAATTCTTAAAACATCCATATCTGAATTCCCTGAATATCTGAATTCCGAAAGCAATTTTCATGAGGAACACTGTGAAATTGCAGACACAGCAGAATCCCACGTAAAGCTCTAAAGGTGAGTCCTAAGACGGTTACAAACCGTTCATCTAAACACATGCACGGAAAATACAACCTTTTCCCCCATTTTGTTCATTAAAGATTCCACAAAGATACCACACTTTTACATTTAACTGCACATGGCACCGCCCTGGAGCTTGACCGCAAATGTGCAATGAGAGATCATTTGAGTTTCCATTTGATGTCTCACGGCCATCAGCCCGAGAATGGAAGCTTATTTATAGGGTGGAGGAGCAGGCACCCAGAAGCATTTCACTCAATGCCTGGGCTTCTATGAACTTGAAGCAAAGGGGAAAAAATGATGAAAAAGCATCATCTGAAGATAAGCTGGAAAAGTACAGCTTGAAGGAGGAGCAGTGAAAGGGAGAGGAAGGTCCCTGTCTGAGGTAAGATGGGCCACCACAGTGAAGGCAAGAACCAGGAACCCACCTGCAAGAAATGACACGCTTTCCGCTGGCTTCCAATCGCACTATTACCACCTGTACTGTACTTATTTACTCACTATTAACAGCAAGAAAACCTCTGGTGGATCAGTAAAGGTCTGTCTCATCTCTTTTTACCTCACGGTCTTATAATTATATGCATTTTTAAACTCCAAAAAGGTCTTTCTAAGGCACTGATTCCAACATGGAGTCAGGAGAAAAGGAACAGAAATTTGCCATGTGATTCCGCCTTTCCTGTCAAATGCCTCATGTCTTCATAAGAGAAGAGAGACAGAGTTGCCAGTGTCCTACATCATAGGTGAATCAGCTGCCAAAGCAGGGAAAAGCTGTGATGAAAGCAGGTACTGCGATACAAAAGTTATACTACAGGTACAAGACCAAGTATAAGGTTTGTGAATTAATTTGATGACAGGGCCACTGGGGGCAGATAAACCAGCGTCAATGTGTGATAGACAAGTAAGATAACTCCACAATTATGGTGATGTCCTCTGCTATGACACTGACAGGACAATCCAATCAGCTGCAGGACCTTGCCTGCACCTTCCTACCATGGGTTACCTCCCCAGTTACGAAAGGTCTAACTTGCTCCCCGCTAAGCTTATTATTTCAGCCTGCAGGACTCATCTTCGCTGGAATTATTTCATTACTCATCACCGATGTTCTACAGGAATCTTCTGAGCCTAATATTTGCATGAGGTTTCCAGGCCTCTCCTCACCCTACCATCGCCATTGCTAACAGTTCCCACAATCCATCACACTGTGGAAACCACATCAGCAGAACACAGGCAAATTCGAGCTTACCTGTACAGCATCCACCGTCAAGGTGAACCCCAGCCGGGAGGACATAAAACAAAAGAGAGAGAGACACAGTTCCATTAATTTTTGTTCACTCAGTGGGATTTATAATGAAAGTATACCAGGTATTAGTGAAAAATCCACATGCATGCCTGAAAGAGTAACAGTTAAACATGTTCAGCGATCACTTTGTGCACTCGATTGTTTGTGATGAACAGGTGACACAAACCCAAGCAGGAAAAGGGCGGAGCCTGCAAATGTGCAGCATGACTACAGCGTAGGCACCACACTGGGAACACATTGCGCCCTTGGGCCACACCTGAGTCAGAAAGCTGCCAATTAGCATGCTTTGCATTGTAAACTGTTAAGGACAGTGCACCAGCAAACAGAGGCAGCGGCACACCAGAGTTGGACAGCGCCACGCACAGTGCCCGGTCGAGGGCGCTGTCCTCCAGTGTGTTAGTGAGCCAGGCACAGTGCCCCACGCTGGCGGGGCCCCCGACACAGCCATGCTCTGAGTGAGGAGCTTGCCCCCCCACCAACCTTCCTGCTTGGAATGCTCTATGCGTTTCTTGATTTCCTTCCCCGAGATCACCGGGGGCACAGGGACGTCTGGGAGGCGGGGGACGAAGGGCGGGGCCGCAGGGTTCAACCCAGAGCGGGGGGAGGAGGGGGTGAAGGCTGGAGGGCTATGAGGAGGGGATCGCTTAAACCTAGGGGGGGATGAGGGGTCCTTGGTAGGCCGGGTCTTCTTTGGCGGTTTCTGCCCTGGGGATTGAGGCTCTCCTTGTTCCTTCGGAGATGCCAGAGGTATTTGTCCAGGGGAAGACGAGGGAATCAAGTCCGGGGAGGAGGTACGAGCCCTGAGGGGACCTGGGATGGGGACAGGTTCTCCTCTGAGAGGGGAGGGCTTGTGATCTAGTTCCTCAGGGGTTCTGAAGGAGAGGTCTTTAGTGGCATCAGAAAGGGGGGCTACTTTATCCATGGGGGCATCTGAGTCAGAAGCTGGGGTTTCTTTAGGGAGAGTGGGGGCCTCCATCTCCAACCACTCTGCAACGGAGATGGTGTTCAAGGGTCCCTGATCAGCCAGATCATTTTGGCTCTCTTCACTGGAGGCCGGTTTGCTGTCAGGGGTCTGAGGAGCCACCTCAGGAAGAGATGATGTAAACGTGCCTCCTGTAAGTAGATCTAAGTCAAGGGAGAGACTGTCCCTAGCTGTGCCCAGGCTGAAACTATCAGACACTACCAGAGGAACCAGGGCAGTCTCTCGGTCAGAACTGGCATTCGCAGGTGGTGAGCGCTGGTCTCCCTGAAAAGGGGATATCGACAGGGGGGTGGCCTTGGGGTGCAGTGCGAATGGAGGAGGCGATGAAATGCCTCCTGTGAGACACAGCAGGTCCTCAGCCAGGGAGGGAGGCAAGCTGGGAGGGGGGTACTCGTCTAGGCTGTGCGTAAACGATGAGGTTTCTGTGGAAGAGAGCAGCTGTTCCTTCAGGCTTGGGAGATCTTCAGGAGCCAAAGGGAAGGCAGCGGGTTCTGCCGCCAACTCCTGCAGCTGAGAATCTAGGGGAAGGGCCCATTCCTCCGGGATCTTCTTCCTGTTTTTGCCCTTCTTGACTCGAGTAGCACTCCTGCCTCCCTCTTCACGTTCCCAGCCACCATCTCTTCGCAGAGGGTTCCTGCGAGCGTTGCCCACTGGGGTGGTGCCCTCAGACTGAGTTTCCAGTGAACTACGATTGTCACCCGTGTCGTACATGTCGTCCCTGATCCTCCTTTTCTTCTTCTTCTTCTGCTGCTGCCTGCGTTCTGAGACCTCCCCCTCCCTCTCATCTAAGGCCCCTGGCCCCTGGAGACACTGGGGGTCCCTTGGCTCCTGGGGACCCTCAACCATCTGGCTGGCATGCCGGCTGATCACCGTGGAGACGCTGGGGGTGAAGGGGAGTTCTGCCCGTAAGCCCACGTCGCCTCCCCAGGGCTCACCCCAGACTGCTCACATGCAGAGAAGGAAGGGAGAGTTATACTCGTACAACAACAACCCCCATTTCCCCCCTCCCCACCAGGTGATGGCCCACGTTCCATCTCACCATGTACCGCTTTCTGGAATTACATTACAGGTATAAGTGCACCCCCTATGGCAGGAAAGCATGTTTACACTTCCTGCACTTCTTGCTTTAAACTCAATGCTACACGGTCATCCCTTACAAAGTGCTGTCATTGTTCACGAGAAATGGAAATAGTTACAATTTGTGTAGTAGACCTTTTTAAACTATCATGTTTAATTATGCTTCTATTATGCAAAAAAAGTTACGATATGTACATTATATACCTCCCTTTTAGCAAGCATGTCCACTCTTTTCTGTTTTCGGTAATGTTAGTATGCCCAGGGGGGTTGGGCAGCCAGCTGACCTTGGACCCCCAGAGGTTTTTTTTTCCCTACTTGGGAGTTTTTGGTTCCTCTCCCCCCGTTGTCTTCTGGCTTTCTTTATTCAATTTCTTTCCTTCCTTTTTTTCCCTGTTCTGTATCTCCCTCTACTTCTGTTTCATGTATCACAACACAACTCTGTAAAGCGCTTTGGGAGAACTCTGTTGTGAAAGGTGCTACAAAAAAATAAATTGAACTGAATTGAATTGAATATGTACTTAATTCTAGGTACATTTGGCAGAGAGAACATGTCTTGTGCGGAGAATGGTTTGGACTTGGAAAGCTACGTGGGGTAAGCAAACGGTGTATTGTATACAATCGGGAGAATTTAAATGAAAATAAATGCCAGGAAATGGATGAGTGATAGGAAACAGATAACACTGACAACAGGACATGGGGGACAATAACAAAAGAATCAGAAGAATACAAGAATACAGAATCTATAAACCAGCCTGTGAAAAACATCTGACGTGTAGGTATTACTACACACGCTCAGAGAATCTTCATCGTGAAGACTATCAGTTAAGACAGCAGCGTTAACGGACAGTAATTACAGAACTCCACCTGCTGAGAGCTGACAGGTGGGGCTTCGATAAAAACATTCCGGTCAGATGTTACCGGGAGAAAGACGTGACTGAATAGAGACATGAAATAAAATGGTGTGGGGGAGGGGGCTGTTAGTGAGGGCCAGTGGAAAACAAAAGCCCGGACAGACGAGACGGGGAGGTCATGTGACATGGGCCGCCCAGCACCGACGCCCTCTCAGGTGGCACAGAGCAGCGCAGTGTCCAGATCAACAAATGCTGCCATTGTCTCGGCACGCATCTGACATAATTACAGTGCGTCACAGCTACCAATCCCAGCACTATTAACACTAAAGGATAACATAAACACATACAAATAAACCAAGAAGACTAATAAAGCATACAATCTTAGCATGTTCAGCAAAAGCGGCATGATGTACTCCTCTCAGGCAGCTTATTCTAGATACACATTAGGAAGATTAACGGATTGACACCAGTAACTGACACAAGCATCAACTTAACAATGACTTCTTTTTGTGCTAAAAATCCTAAGTACGCCTCTAAACAGGTAAATGCCCAGTAAAGGCAAATTTGTGGAACTAAAGGAAAAGTAGCATCATCAACTGTAGTGCTTCCTATTCTGAGGGGTAACTGCCAGCAGAGCATTGGGGGAGTGCCGTCTGCCTGGGGAACTAGCTAGCCTTGAACACAGGACTCTGCAGAGCTGTGCTACTCTCTGTCCTGGACAAAGTCTCCTGTGCCGAGCCACAACCCAAACTACTCAACTAGCATCCATTTTGGCTAATCGATAATGCCGGCCTTGCATACAGTGCCACCTGGTGGAGGAGGTTTTATATTACAATGCAATGACCATGAGAGTACGGATTTTATGTTAGAAGATAATAAAATCCAAAAACTAGCCCTCATCATGGCAGGAGACAGCTAGAATTCAGACAAACTAGAGTTTTTGTGCCTGGTTGCGTAGGTTTAGGACTTCAGGTAAAAGGTGTGCCAGTCACAACACAAGAAGTTTCGAAGCTCTGATTTACCTGATGATGGGTCCACAGTGTGTCCAAAGATTCCTGCCTCACCCTTGTCCTTCGGTGATCCAGCCGCCTTGTCTTGGTCGGCGAGTGACGGGGTGGGTCTCTGGGGGTCCGCGAGTGCGGGGGGCCTCTCCGATGAGAGCAGAGCCACCCCCACATCCAAGTTCATTGCTGGCCCCGGTTGAGAAAAGTCTGCGAGACAGAGATATGCAGAGAATGCAGTTACCGTGCCAGAGAACTGAGGGCATGAGGTCCTACTGGACACGAGCAGGCAGAATGGAGCGGAATACACCAATCAGAGAGAGCAATCAGGGGCGATTCTGGAGGAGGCCTTACCAATCTCTAACATGCGACATTCATATAAGCAGCCTCATAGAGGCAATGCTACATGCAGTATTGTGCTTTTTTAACAACTACATCACATTCCTAACAACATTAATGGCAAAAACAAGCTGACAACATACCTGTCAGGCCAGTGTCCATCTGCGGAGTGGTGGCGTGGGTGAGCCACTGTTCAGGAAAGCCTCCTGCTGGCCAGTCAAGTGAATGACAAGGAGAAAGAGAGTGGGGCAGGAGAGAGAGGGAAAGAAAGAGAAAGAGAAACAGTGTGTGAGCGAACAAGAGAATAATGGAGAGAGGGGGACAGAGGGAAAAGAAGGAGGAGACAGAGAAAGGGGGGAGAGAGAAAAAAAGCAGAAACAGAAAGGAAGGACGGCAGAATAAGAGAAAGGCAGAAAGAAAGAAAGTGAAAGGAAAAAGAGCAGTAGTTCAAGTTACATGAGTCAGTGAGCCTATGGGCAAGACAGAAGCAGAGCCAGACACTGAGGCAGGCAGGGGTAAGCGGCTGTGATACTGGAATTCTCTCTCTCACCATATGACTGGGACATTTTGGGAAAACCTGGGATAAGCGGTGCGCACCCTGGACCCCGTGCAGAGTTACCTGGAACGAAGTCTGGTGCGAGGACCTGTTGCTCCTCGAAATGGTTCCTCTCCTCCCCCTTTGTTCCTGAGTGCTGCGCTGGTGCCCTTCCCCCGCGTGTCACCATTACACCTGCCAGACGGCAACGCCGGTCAGCGCATGTTGGTTCCACCATGTTCCCCAGTCTGCCAGCCAGCCCGCTGTTACCCTTGGTGATACCCGTTGTAGTAAACATAAACACAGGCTGAAATCATTTACAGAAAACATAAATCACCCTTTTATAATCCAAGCAGGAGACATAATCTGGTGATGTCGCGTATATTTAGAGTCCGCACTGCACCACAATGTTCCTCCTGGCCCCGTAGGTAAGCGTGACTCAGGTTCAGATTGGCATTTGGGCTTGGAGCAGACCCAGACGGTCATGCTGGTTCCCTTTCAGTCCTCACTCTATGAGCATTTGGGTGGACATTGGTGGTATCATCCTGAAAGCTAGCTGCCTCCAGCCCCAAGAGCACAAGGATGGCGACTGAGGGTGGCTGACTCGGGACGACATGGTGGTCCATCTGGCTCAGGCACCAACCCTGTCTGAAGACCACTCACCCTCAGCACATGACTGAAGCCCAAACTGTGTGCATCAATTTCCCCTTAAACTTTCTCACCTTTTTCGCTTACGAATCCGCAATGCTGCCCCAGTGCCATCCAATTCCTAACTAGTAAGTCACGGTAATCCTCAGTCACTAGTCTTCCACATTCTGTTCTGTTAAACTGTCCTAGGCACAATTATTCAAGAAAAATATGAAAGCATTTTATTAATAACTTGACAACTTCTTGGTAGCCCCGGCTTTGTTTATCGAATTACAGGAACAAACCAAACTGGCCAACCCACTAGGGGGTTGTCGCTATCCATGGTCCTGAATTGTAAAAACCTGTGAGCTTCAGACCCCCCCCCCCCAATCATGACTTTATTACGCTGTTTGACACGTTCATTTCCTGCTAAGTCAACAGCTTTATCCAGAATGATTAATGCAGCACCTTCCTCAGCTGGGAATTCTGCCCGGACATATTCGGATTAGGGGCTCTTTATGATTACAGCAGCAGGAACCATCTGAGGACACAACACAGAAGAGTAACATGCTGTAGGAAGTAACACAACAAAGAAGAGTAACACGCTGTAAGAAGTAACAATACAGAAGAGTGACACACTTTAGGAAGTAACACAACTAAGAAAAGTTACACAGCTCCGATTAAATGAATTTCAAGGGGGGTCCAGCAAATATCAAGGGGGGTTCAAACTTGTTATTTTACCATGTGGCTACGTGCCTGGCTCAGATGGGCATCAGGAAAAGTAATGCACTAACGCAACGCAACACAAGTAAATGCAAGTAAAAACCCAGAAGAGTAACACAGTACATAAATTACACGGGTACCATACTAGAAAAAATAAAAGCATTAGTCAGAGAAGCACAGAAGTAAAATCAGGTATTCAGGCATTTATTATCTTCTAACCTGAAATGTTTTGTAAAATACAAGAATGGACTCAGTGACTTTATTTCATTTTGCTGGAAGTTTTATAGCTTCTGCAATAAACTGGCTTATACTGAGCACCCCTAAAATGGAGAGCAGGAGGCAAGGCAGTCAAGGAACTGAAAAAGCAGCAGTAAAATGCTGCAAATGGCCAAAAGCAAACTTTTTACATCCTTAATATTGGTGCTTGACTTTCCTCGGGAAATACTGAGCTTTTTAAGCTTTTTAAGTGGCTTAGGATAATACGCAGAAATGAGTGTATAATCTGCTATGAAGCAAGTGCCTGCTTAGCAGGAACGAAACACGATGATACTGCCTACTGCCACTGCTTACCAAAGAGGCATATGCTGAGGCCATGGAGATAAAATAAAATGGAGGAGAGACAGAGAGAAAAAAACAGCAAAGAAGAGAGAGAGTCAAATATGTGGTTCCAAAGAAGAGAGAGAGAGAGAGAGAGAGAGAGAGAGCTCTGCTGTCAGAATAATGTGAACTCTTTCATTCACAACACTGTGGTAAAAATAGACGGGTCACTAAAGGTGGAACTCCTTCCTTTGCAGTCTTGACTTCCAGACAGACTGAACCCCCCCCCCCCCCAAATCCATCATGCTCCTCCCTGTCTGACCCATTTTACCTCTCTCTGGTGACAATCAGGCACACCTGCCTCCACACTGGACCCCGCAAACCCAGAAAAGTGCCTCCATTTCCTCCTTTTTACACCGCCTCCGTGACACGCCAGAGTCCCAAGGAACATATGCTCGCACGCAAAAAGGCAGTGGGAAGGACTGATTAAAAACAGCCAGGCAACTGCTGTCCATGTAAGAAGAGAGAGAGTGATGAAGTGCAAACGTAAACACAGCCTAGAGAGGACGTCTGGGATATGGGAGGTCACACGAGGACAGGCAGGAGAGTGACCAAGCAGAGATAAATGACTCAGTACAGACCCTGTATTCAGAGCATGCAGTGCTGCCCTCTTCAGGTCTGCATTTCATAATTTTTTTAGTGTCATCTCTTTATGTGGGGACAGCCCTGAAACCTTTACACCCCCCATCAGATGGTCCAGACAGACTCAGACTGACAGTCTCTTTGGCCCCAAACATTCTAGATCCAGAGATCAGCACTCATGACAGGCAGCCAATTTTTTAAGGATGCCCCCCCACTGTCCATCTGGCTGACTGACTGGGACTCAGCATTACATAACTCATAAAACAGCTATTTAACTACAGGGGGGTTACCAGAGTTACCACTGGAAGGCATGAGGAGCTCTGTCTGCCCTCACTGAGACGGGGCAAGGAGTCCTGAAACCTCATTCTCGCACCCTGCACTCTCATACCCCGCACTCCCGTCACCTCAGCAATTCCAACTAGAAAGCAGGAGCTACTTAACATCTACATTGAAATCTTTATTACAACTGGACAGATCATTCCAGGAACCGGATGACAAGGATGAAGAAGACTGAATCTGACAAATCACAGGACAGACGAATAATTTAGTATAATTTAGCTCTTAGATACGGATGAACACATAAGCATGAAACCTGCACACCACTCGCCTGTTATGTATCATTTCACTGCTAATTTATTAGGAGGGTAGATACATCCATCCACTTCCTGCAGCCCCTCATCTAAAGCTGGGTCATGGCAAGCTTGGACCCCATGCCAGGCAGGATGAGGCTGGGCAGGCCGCCAGGGTATCACGGGGCATGGAGGCGTGGCCGAGATCACACACACACACACACACACAGGACTGTTCTGCTGTTGGAGGCAGAGTCACGTTGCACATCCAAAGGGCAGAGGTCATGACTTTCCCCAGGGACATGACCCTACTGTCAGGCCAGCAAATAGCAACAGCCTCTCAGCTTCCTGAGTTCCGTCCCCTCCTATTCATGCAATAATCAACTGTGGCAGAGAGTCTCCAGCCTTTTTTAGGGGCTTCCCCTGGGTGCGGGCCACTGGAATGATTTAAAATACTGCACCAAGACAGTCCCTGAGTGATCGGGTTGGAGGAAGTCAGCACCAACAGAGACACCTGAGGGTGGCAGTGATGTATGGCCAGTAGAGAGGGGAATTTATAAACACAGGATTTAGTCTGGGAGGAAAATGATGAAAATGCAGACTGTATTAGGATGTATACAAAATGAAAATTAAATAACTAAATAAAATTCCTGTACCCTTTGGAGAAGACCATGTGATATGGGTCAGGGTTTCTTCGGGAGGGACCATGTGACCCAGGTGCCCCCCTTTCTGGGAGTGCTGCCACACGCTTGCCGGAGCTGGTGAGCTTCCCACTCCACCCAGCAGCACTAGGGCATAAGCACCTCAGGGATCTGGGGAGGGGCTGGTGGGCAGGGGACATGGGGGGGTGGGGGCACTGGGACTGCCCTGCTGAGCACATCTGCCTGAATTGGGCCAGGCTGAGCCAAATCAGGCCAAAACAACATGTGCCAACCTTCACATGGGTTGGAGGAGGGCAGGCCAGCATATATGCGGCCCAAGCAGGCAGAGGTGGCGGTGTGGTTTTTTTGGCTGACGTTTGCTGCCCCATTACCATCCGGAATTGGCCCTCCCCAGCTCGGGGTGTTCTCCACCTCCTTTCCCCTTGTCCTTGTCCTCCACCCCCGCACCCCTGATGCCGCCATTCATTTCCAACATCGGTCAGAGATACAGAATCATTTGTTTTGTTTTAAGCCAGGCTAAAAATTCAGTCTGTACCAATTAAGAACCATCACATTATTAATAAGCTAAGCTAAGCTAAGAATATCAGGACACATGCATTGGTACTGCTTTGAATGCAAGATATTTTCACTCTAGGAAAATACATTTCTCCATAAAGCAACAAATAACATTTGCAAATTAACAATTATGCATTAAGTGTTCTGCAAATCTGGTAGCAGCAAAAAGGACGTTTCAAATCAACTTCCTTACTAATTTTATGAGTTTCAAAAACTATGGATTTTTTTCAATGTATAAAACTGTCATTTGGGCATATTACTATAGCATAGTATATTATAACAGTTGTGACGGAGGACTGAATGGCTAGACTCAAAGGCTAGACATGTAGTAAATATATTGACTTGACAAGAAAGGAACCCAATAAATATGTCACTGTGAAATATTACCATAAATGAAATTTCTGTTTAATCCTTAAATACACAGCATTTCAGGATTACAAAACAATTTTCTAACCATATATTACTATCTAACCATGTTACTTACAGGGGGTTAACTTGGGGGCAGAGAAGGGGCAGCCTGTACCATGTTCAGAAGGGTGGCTTAAGCAGAGAAATAATTTTACACAGAATCCTGTGAATGCGTTGAGTTTAATTTATTAGCTGAATTTAAGAACAGACAGGATATAAAGAGCACTTTGTGTACATACACACACAAACCTACACAATGCCCTCAAAAACAGGCGCTATCACTGAAAGAGAATCTAGAGGATTCTGGGATATGTAGCCACAAGTACGGACTCCCACCCTAACCCATAACTGCAAATTGTGACTTCTGCCAACTTGTTTTGTACTCAATTCTGACATTGACAACCTCACTGTGCTGAGGCTACGATTTCTATTCAGCAGTTCAGCATTTCTGCCCTCAGTGATCTGTCAAATGTCCTCTGCGTCTCCCGAAATGCACTCTTGTTCGAGATGCCCGAACCGCACGTATACTGCCCCTCAAAGGCAAAACACAGTAACTATGCTGACACCAAAACTGACAAAATTGGCTTCAAAGTCTTTTGAGCGTCCACCCGTATGTGTAGTAGGTAAGCAAATGATGATGTTTTCCTCAAAACCCACCATAGCTGAAATAGGATATTGGGTTACAAGACAAAATGGATGCTCAGAGACTCAATTTCAGTCATAACTTAATTTTGATCAAGTATGCAGTTATGGTGCCTTTTTACGGAAGTATACATCTCTGGCTGGATTGCTTTGAAATTTAAATAAAAGGAAAGCAGAACGAAGGATCAAGATAACTTAAAACCATAAGTAGAAAAACAGGGAATCCTAGGTCAAGATGTAGAAGTTCTGAATCTGAAGATGGAGGTCAGCTGAGGAAGGCTGACTATAAATATCACTAAGAAGTGACAACAGACGCATTAAACTGCTGAACTAAAAGACACAACAACAAAAAAAAGAGCAAAATAACCAATGCACACATATTCAGGCATACACTCAACAGCAGGTCCACGGTTACCCTTAATCAGGACAAGGGCAGTATCAGCCCAAGACTGTGGTCAAGTCTCTTTTTATGGGAGTCATTCCAAACCAAATACTAAAGAGCCTCATATAAGCAGACCAAAACCTCATCAGGTCAGCCGGGAGCAGGAAGGCAACTAGTCTGCCATCGGCAGTTCAGAACACCTACCTTAAAAGTTGCGTTTAATTATCTTTTGAGGAAAAACTGAAAAAAAAAAACCTATTTTAAGCCACGTCTTGGTCTGTTCCACCACATATTCCAAAAGGGGGTCAAAAGTACCTCCACAGCCAATGGTTTGGATAAAATGGGAGGCAGGGGTATATTAAGCTCAAGCTGGAGAAGCTGCAGAATATTAATCCACTTCTCATTGGCTTGGGTTTTTCCTAGGAGAGCCTCTCCTATTCTTGAGAGCTACACATGCAGAGTTGGTAAAAGTGGGCACTTTGGATGAAGTCACATGCTAAGTGAACCAATCATAAGAATTAGCAACGGTGGCACCAAAGTGAGGAGATGGAATGTTCTTAATGGGGCAGAGGCAGCCAGTCGATGCATCCCATCATCACACAGGGCTCTGCTTGCATATGGTGGAGGATCTGTAACCTAACCACAGCTGTTGGAATACAGACTAAACCTCAACAATGACCCTGAAGGAAATCTCAGGTTCCTTGGAAGAATCTGATATTTGTTGAGACTCTGCTGAGAACTTTAAATCATTACAATGCAGAGTGCTCACCAGAGACCACAGGTAAGTGGATAAATATATACGCAAATCCAACATGTTATAATTTATTACAAGTGCTGGTCCGGTGAGTCCTGTACGGGTCCACTTTTGGAGACCCGTACCCGCCCGCACCCGCACAGTACAGCACCACACCCACCCGTGCACCCATGATTATTTTAAAGTTAAATCCGCACCCGCCCAGTTAACATTCTGTCTGTTACCCGCCCGTACCTGTGATAAATTACACACAATTATTTTTTCTATGCACCTCTCAACGTGACAAGCGCTAGGCCTACATGAATTTTGAATTGAAACTAAAAAGTCCGTTTAACACAAAGTCAAATCAGATAGATCTAAGCTATCCATATTGTGACGAGCGTAAAAGAGAGAACACAACGACACACTTCAGCAAGGATTCAGACGTGTATGTGAATTACGATTTATAAAATAGAATTTTGGATTTATAAAATAGAATTACCGTTGAGTGTGTAAGCCGCCATGTTGAAATTACGTCACAGGGGCAACTCGGACAACAAAATCTTGTCCGACATTAACGTCATAAAAGAGGCGTGTTTCCGACGGGAAGTGACGTTTTCCGTGACATTTCATGACGTTTTCATCCGAGTTCCAACTTGGAGAGAAATAATCAAAAGCACCATAAGGTACCCCCGACCTACTGAACACACTGTGATGATGACAATTTGTACATGATAGTCTAATACATAGATATTTTTGCTTATATGTTATTCTTGCAGGCTACAATACTGTTGTGATTGACCTGCTACCCGCCTGTGTGTAATGAATTACCTGCCCGCATACCCGCCCGTAAAATTCCAGAACATTAAAATCTGCTCGTTTCAGCAACTATCTGCGGGTACCCGACTCGGTAGAGGACTCTGGGACAGGATGCTGTGCCTGTGATCAGAAGGTTTCTGGTTCAAATCCCAGGGTTAGCAGAGTGATTTTACCATTGGGCCCTTGAGCAAAACCTTTCCTTTGTAACTGCTCCAGGGACTGGCTAACCTGCTTTCTCAAGAACGTGTGTTGCTTTGAATAAAAGTGTCTGCTAAATAAATAGTATATAAATGTATTACAATGGTTAATGTTTCCTGTTCTAAAGTTGACCAGTCTCTCTCTCTCTCACTTTCCTTCTCTCTTTCACTCTGTCACACACACACACACACACACACACATACACCCGGAGAAAAAATGTTAAAAATATATTAAAAAGAATCCAAAGCATAAATTATGCCAAAGCAATCCAGCGCAATGTCAGCAAAACAGCCTGGAAGCAGCGCTTACGTAAAAGTTGTTGAGTGCAGACTGTAAGAGAGGAGTCAGCACTGTGAGAGCTGCTTTGGGCAGTTTTATTGTCTGAGTGCTGGGGGGTGGGGAGGGGCTGGGATTTCGGGTGAGTGAGGTTGACCAGTCTGGGACTGAAGAGCCTGACATGACAGGAGGAGAGGCATTCACTTGAGATCAGGGTGTGGGTGATGTGGCCAGGGGACCAATGAAGGGGCGGGGCAGGGAGGAAGGGGGTGCTGAGACTTAGGCATGTCAGACAGCAAAGGGTCCAGCTTTCTTCATCTGTCCACTTCTGCCACGATCCCTTCCGACTTTACACTCTTGAGGTGCAAATGATGAAACAGGGCTTATCGCACCACCTTGTGGACACAGCTGGATCCGTAGCGCATCACCCAGGATCAGGTCTCCTGCTCAGATGAGGACAAGGACGTCAGCCACATCTGGACTCTTCGTTCCTTCAGCGTAACCCACCATCTTCCTGTCCCTTCCTGTCTTAATTTAGTGCTGGACATGGTAGTGGGGGGGGTGCTTTGGAGTGTCATGTGAGGTTCACAGTCGCACCGGTGCGGCCAAATCGCCGATACGGGGCTGTGCTAGAAGATATCAGACCTCGAAATCAGACTGACAAGATAATGTTTGCGATTCTGTGATGGGTACAGGTCAGCTCCTCTCAGCTCTCAGACAGAGCCTGGCGGAGAGGTAGCGCCCCCCGCAGTGACCCCGTTGGTGGGAGGGGCGGGGTGGGAGGGGCCTTGGGGTTCCTATAGGTCAGGATTTAAGCGTGGCACTGAGAAGAGGAGGAAAGAGGAGACTGGGAGACTGAAGAAGGGGGGTCGAAGGAGAGGTGAAAGTCAAGCCAGGCGCAGTCTAATCTTCTACAGCGTGGATTTTGGGAAGGGGGGTAAGCATGATCGGGAGGGGGGAAGACAGGC
>JAODJW010000033.1:11760205-11785220 GCA_026777045.1 Hyperopisus bebe
ACACACACACACACACACACACTGACACATGCAGGCCTCAAACACAGATACACACGCAAGGGCATGCTGTTTTGTCAGGACAATCAGAGATCCTGGGAACAGTATCTCTGTCCTTTCCGTCTCTGACCAGTACAGTGAGAAAAGAGAGTAAACACAAAATGGACCACAGAGTGAAGCACCCAAGGTGCTAGGGCACAATTTCCCATGTCTGGCCTGACAGCTGGGTAAGGCACTATGTTGTTCCCTCCTGAAGGAGTCCAGCTGGCTCGGTCTCTTTCTTTTTTTTATTTTTTACACAGAAAAAACATATTAAGCTGTGATGGTTATGACTTAGTAATGCAATGATACAGTGCAAGACTGTACCTTGTGGCATCGTTTTAACCATCTGTAGCTTGACATTAATCAATGGTGAGAATTTTATGAATTTTAACGTTCAGCTGTATTAAATCATAACAGAACTAGCAGTTGAGTCAAAGCCTTTAACAGAATGATGTAAAATTGCACTTTGTTAGGGTGTTTTGTCCATGCAGTTTTATTAACTGAGCTTCATACAAAGGCCTTGCATTAGCCGGTAAGGAGATAGGACAGGTAATGGTGTGACCCTGATTAATATCCCCACCAGCTCCACCCGCTTTTCATACATCAAATCAAATGCCACGATGCAGAAGAGCTGAATACCCTCCTGAGCTCCCATAGGACAGATGATGTGACCTTCACAGCTGGCAGCCAAAAACACACCCATATGCCCAGCAGCCGTATGTGGAGATCCCGCATGGAATAGACCCCGCCCTCCCTCTGTGGGATGAAATTAATTTATTCCACTGCTAGAGTCTTCGTGTGCAAATCAATGAGCTGTTTCAGATTTAAATAGAAACCAACAAGGACACTGAGCAGTCACTCTAGTTAAAGTGTCTTTTAAAAATTACTCTTTCATCCTGTCTTTTGGATATGTGTTCAAAGTGGTAGTTATTCTTGTTTTCCTTCTTTTTGGAATAACACCCAAGCAATAGCAAACCTATTTTTCAGAGTAGGAAGGAAATAAGGAAAGTAAGATGAAGTAGAACGTAATTAAGGAAACAGCATTCTACCTCAGAATAACATTAACCTAATATCAACTTAATGGGTCTAAGGTACAACTGCTACAGTGCATGACTAGTGAGTCATTATTCAAGCAGTGGCGACCACACTCAGTTACAGTCACATGAGCCTTGTGGCATTTGAGGTATGTAATAGATTGAAGCAAAGGCACATTTTGACATTGACAAACTATCTTGTCCTTGTCTGAATATCTAATAGCTACCCCCCACTTTACAAATACTGTATTTGCTTTATGCCACTTCGCTACATTAGCATTAATTTTCAGTAAATATGGAGAAGATCCTCATGTTTATGAAAAAAGGAGAAAAAAGAAAACAGCATTTAGCTTTTGTTTATCAGCAAGCATAAATATACAGTCATGCATCACATAATGACATTTCGGTTAACGTCAAATCACATATACAAAGGTTCCATAAGATTAAAATGAAGCTGAAACATTTCTATGGCCTAGTGAATTTGTAGCTGTCATAATATCATAGCTCAGTGCATTATTCAGTGATTAATATGTTCACAATACTATATTGTTAACTATGTTATATCATTTGGCCTAGGTATGTAGTAGGCTATACCACCTAGGTTTGTGTAAATGTGCTCCATGATCTTCTCACAATGACAAAATTGCCCAGTGATGCATTTCTCAGAATGTATCCTTATGCATAAGCCATGCATGACTGTATTGATTCTGTGTAACTACACTGTACATACATTACTTCAACTTTGTATAGGCTGTGCATGTAATATATCATTCTTGCTTTTACTATATATGTTTATGTTTTTTGTATTGTTTGGTATGATGGTTGGTATGAGGTTATTTTTTGGGATCTGGGAATGCTCAACATTTTTTACAATATAAAATAATCTTAATTGCGTCTTTTTTTGTGCCATTTAGGCTTGCAAATGGTTTCATAGGAAAGCTCTACTTTCAGATAGCCGGGTAAACTTGTATGTTTATACCTGTATGTTTATGTGTGTGAGTGAGTATGTCTGTGAACAATAGTAGCATTGGATGTCTCTTGGATAGGTTATAATCAAACATTGTTTGGCACAGTGGTGTTAATTTGTTTCATCGAGACATTTAGGTTTTCCTCTAAAAAACAATGCATTGTAAACAAATGTGAATAAACACAATATGTGTTACACTGTGTGTGTAAAAAAAACTTATTGTCCAGTGTCTCGTCCTGTCCGCATCCAGGCTCAGAGCAGCTTCGCATCGGGTAAGCAGGTAGATAAAAGGCATACATTACCATCCCATATAAATATTTATAAAACCGTCAAAAAAGCCAAACCACAAATATTAAAACGCTCTGTACCTGTGTGTGCCCAGATAAGCTTGTCTGGACTGCAGAGACACAGCCCATGAAAAAGCACCTTTAAATCTCCAGAACGCCACATATTGATGTGCAAAATACCCAGAGGTGCACGCAATCAGGGTTTACCACTCAGTAAATGAATACAAACTAAATCAGAGTAATAACTGCAGTTCTGTTTTTCTCAGCACTCGTCGATGAGCTAGTCAGTGTAGCGTGGTAGGTGGTAACTTTTTGCTCACTTTTGCACTTGGACTGAACCCAATTTCACCTGATCTATGGACATCACGACAGCTCCACTGAGCTTCATTAATATTTACTGTGACTATTCTCGCTCCTAATACATCAGAGACACTCCAGCTTACTAAAGATCTATAACAGCTAAGAGGATTCTGGAAAAGTTGATAGGGTAGTAAAGTGAATTCTTGGTAATTTTTCTTTTATATATGAATTCCATCCATTTCATGCCATAAGAAATGGCTGATAGCTATTTATTAATTTTAGTTTTCTGCTTTGTCCTTGAGAAAATGAGACTTGAGGCTATGTGTGCCTCATCTCTCCTTGTCGATGGCTATAGCACCTATTTCCCCACGATGCGTCAGTCTCTTGGCACCTGCTCCACCTCTTTTACTGTATCTCAAATATTCAGAAGCACAAGAGCCAGATTCCATCTGAAACGCAACACTCCTCTCTGCTGCTACCAAATAAATTAGAAACTAGCTCCACGTGCACTCCAAATGAGATTACATTCTCCCAGCTTAACTTGCTAATGAGCTACGCTAATACAAGGGCGACTGGTGTTGAGATAGAGGTGTGACTCAGTAACTGTGGGTCAAAGTCTATGCAGCGCCCCAGGAAAGCTTCACCCCCCCATTCTGAAACAAAGTGAAAATGGCTTGCGAAGTCAACACCCCCTCAGAAAATTGTGCTTGCATGCATCCATACATCCATCCATGCATCCATCCATCCATTTTCCAGATCTACTTATCCAGAGCAGGCTCGTGATGAGCTTTTAACGTATTTGGGGAAACACGGGGTAGCCAGCCAGTCCTTCTTAGAACACACTCACACTTGAATGGCGATTTCAAGGGACAACTTTCCCCGTTTTCTGTGGGGGGAAAGGGGAGTGCCTGGAGGACACCTACGCTAACAAGGAAGGACATGTAAACTGAGCCACATAGTGTAAATTTAGTTAATATAATCATAAAGATGGTCTGGAAATATAGCCCAACCTTCTACTAAATTCGCTGGACCACTGAAACTGACGTTGGTGAATCTGGACATTGATGCTACCTGTGGCCTATGTAGCTTTCAGTAGTAGATCTGCTGTGAAACCTGAAATATTTATAGCACACTGGCATGCGATACTTCAGTGTTGCTTGGTTTAATTTTACCCATATTAGAGTGAATGCAGGTAGATATAATGCTAGAAGTGCTATGAAATATTCACAAACTCTCCCTCTTTCCTCCATTTTCATCATCAATTTCTGATGGTTGTAGTCTTTGGCTGGGGTTCCTCTGCATTTATCTTCGATGTGTGGCTCATTAGGATGATTGTTCTTTCATCCTAAAAGTCAGATTGTTTCGTTTTGCCCCAGAGACTCCTCCCATGTTCAAATGTTTCTTCTCACCTTCATCTGCGTTGGTTCCTCTACCAAATGATTCCTGGTGTCACTGATATTTAACAGCCCTGGGCTTCTTCTCTGCTGCTTTTGGCATGAATGTAGTTCAGTCCAATTCTCCCCATCTTACAAGGTGCAGGTCCCTTGGGTGCCTACACCTTAAATGGCCAATTACTATCATCTTCAGCATGGACAGCAGCTGAATTCTGTCTCTGCATAATCATGACATACTTTTGTGGATGACACTCTGCTTAATCTGCATAATATGATCAAACCACAATGCAGACAAGGTCCAACAAAACGTTTCTTAGCAGAGAACTGTCAGCACTGCCTGTCAATGGGTGTTCCTAATAATCCTTTAGGTGAGTGTATATACACACAAACAAAGGCAGATCCACTCACGATATGTGCACATGTAAGCGAGTTTTATTTGTTTGTTTGTTTTTAAATGAAAAATAAATAAGACTATAAGCAAGGATGCAGAGAACTGGTATGCAAGTATGCATTCACCATATAAAGTGATAAGCACAGCAATTTCTTGTCGTAACAGCGCAAATGTGTGCTTATGTTAACACTTTCTATGAAGCCCCCTTTAATAATGCATCATACATACTTTCATAATGCATAATAAAGCATTCATAAAGTATTACAAACACAGCTATAGATATTTATGACAAGGCATAACACATCATAGCCATGTTTATTTTGCAGCTGGATGCTCTATGAAGCTGTCATCTACAAAACACTATTAATACCTGCACGATGCATTATAATGTCAGTAAAAGAATTAAGGATGGTTTGTACTGCATTATGAAGGTATTTTTATTCATTAAATTAGCCATATGAAGGATAATATTTTTATATGGTGAATGTGTACTTGTGTGCACCCTGGTTTATCAGTACCTACACCAGCATTCGGCTACAGCCTCTCATTTTGATGGCAATTGCATGTCAATAGACCTACATATTTGCAAAAAAGGCTGCTCCATCTTCTGATTCACAATTCTGAATGCAGGGCTTTCTTTGGGAAGCAGCATGCATTACCTCACAAAAATTTTAAAACAGAACAGCCCCGGGGAGTTTGAGTAGCAGTGTGCTGCCTACTGTCAGCGCAGGTGCGACACCCAGTGCTCGGAGCCTACCATGCGCGCAGGCCGAGCACACACTGAATTATGGGGACTTAAGCCTCAACTTCATCAATAAAAACTGATGGCAGCAGGAATTGCGGGGGGTGGCTGCAGAGAAGCAGACTCATGCATTATTTACAAGATCTTCGGTGCAGCTCCCTCAAATGCGATAGAGAAATAAAACCAATTAAATGTCATGTCCAAAATAACAGAGCTACTTCAGCACAGTGAAAAACTAAAGCCTTCTCAGGGATGCTGCAATTGCAAGACAAATTCTCGGCACATTTCAACAGCCTTTCGGTGCCTTGGATGTTGTAGATATCGACATAGATTGCCAAGGTATCTTTTCATTGCAATTCAATTCATTTTATGAATTGAATTAACCACAAGGATTCATGCCCAGGGACTTGGAGTTTATTCCTATTTATACAGCTGCCTTACTTACTGAAGTGATTCAACACCTTGATCACGGGACCTAGAGTTTGTAATACTCAAACTGGCAGCTTCAGGGATCTGTGACCTCCGATTCGGCTGTGGCCCCGTTTCAGAGCACTGGCTTCTGTGTATCAATGGGTAAAGGGAGCAAAGCAGACTGACTGAGGAATGCGTGTAATGCGATACAGCATGCGGTACACGGCCCATGCTAATGAGGTTGTGCCGTTGCCTGGGTGGAGCACCTGATGCCACTGTTAGGATGTGCAGTGGACCGCCTGGTGGCACAGGTCCCACGCAGCTTTTACCTGCCAAGCTGAGCTTAAGTAGGCATTCAAACGGGCCGAGGATTCCAGCGCAACAGCTGCTGGCTGCCAACCTTAAGAATGTAATGGGGACTGACCATAAGAAAGCTGTTGGTGTCGCGTATCAATAAACCCTCACCGTTACTGAAAGTGCTTCCAAGACGACTTGGTTGCCCTGCCTCTGATCTCCATCACAGCCTAATGCGAGAGCAGATGCCACCCAAGTACCACTTGGCGAAATCAGCGGGACATCAGCAACTGAACACTTCAGCAGGCCTGATGGATATAATCACACCAATGGGTGCACACTCTCCAAAGTCTCATCAAACAGTTATTAGAATTCTGCAAAAATGTACCTATGGGTGACCATTACAGTTTTCACTATGCTTTTGAAAAAAATGTGCATATTTTAAAGTAAAACGCTAAGTAAAAGTAAGAATTACGTAAATGATTTCATTTTTAGTTAACATTTTATTGTTAAGATTATTAACATTATTATTATTTTAGCATAGGTATCAATAAGTCAGAGACATTTAATATTTATTGGAGGAACGATATTTATCTGTAAGTATGGCGGTGGTGACTTGTATTTAAGAGGCAAAAAATTATAGCATTAAAATCTATTGGTGAAATTCATATATGAGACAGTTGTGGCTGAACGATCCATAAATTGTAAATAATGTACAAGCTGTTGCATCACTGTTACCATGCAGAAGCCTCACAAGCTTCTACTTGTTACGACCTCACAACATGAATAACCACCATTTTCACAAGCACTATGACGCTTTGGAGAAGATCTAAAGCTCTTCAGAGAGGCAGCACCTCATCTAACATCTGAAGATCAAATACAGAGGCAGGCACCAAATGGGGATTTTATATGTTTTGGTAGTCAGATAAGAATCAATATGATGATCACTGAGACTTATGTGAAGGGACACCTTTATAATCCTGGCATGTAATGCAAAGAAAGAAAGCTTTAAAATGTGTGGACAGATCAATGGGAGTATTTAAGAGCCAGACGGTTTAAGAGTCCAATGATTTTATTTTGTTTTATTCATGACCAGGTTAGTTAAACTGTTTATGGTGCTCACAGGACCCATGATGGTGGTGTGTCTATCAGAGTGTAAGACTTTCCCTTGTTCATTCAATACAGTAAAAAAATCCCAAATTTAACCAGCAATTCTTGTCCTGAAAGACATCTTTGAGTTTAAAGATGCTTATGGAACACTCTTCGCATAAAGTTTATTTTTGATAACAAATAATATTACCATGTGTGAGTGGCTGCCAGGATGGCCATCCTCATTTTCCACGATTAGGTTAATAAACACTGTAAAGTATTTGTGATTGAAGAAGACATATACTAAAGGGCATATACTAGAACCAGTACTGTGAAACTATACTAGAGTGAGGATCTTTTATATGTCTCCCACGATAACACTTTTCTTGAGTAGACACAAATAATGTAGTATTATGCTTTTACTTATGTAAAAATGGACCACAAACTAAGTCTTAGTTACATACTGATCTCATGTTCGTTCATCATTAATGAATCGTGACACAACGTTTATCTGAAGCAGTTACTATATTTATTATACCTGTAAATTCTGTAAACCTTTGTGAACTACTGAAAGAACTATTAAGGAACTACTGAAGGAACAAGTACTGACTAACAAGTGAAATACTCATTTCGTGTTTGACGCATCTTTTATCTTGAGTAACTACTAAATTTGTTGATTTATATTTGATTTATATTTTAGTAGTAACTGTGTTACCTTTGTAGCCAGAAACAGCCTGTCTGAAAAGTCTTCATTTGTTGCCCAAAAATTGTTGAAAAATTTCACCCAGCCACCCACTCTTCATACTTCCAGAAGAAACTCGAGAAAGAAAAGTGGACTCAACCAAAGAGATAAAACCTGCAGGTAAGAACCGGACAGCGCGTCCCTGTCCTGTAACAAGCTCATGACAGATGACTGTCAGCCGGTCTCCGGAGCCGCAGAGGGGCTCCGGTACTGGGCTACAGCTCTTCCCTCTACACCTCCTCCCCCAGGCCACTGCTCCTCGTCCTCTGAGTAACATTCCCCCAGACATGACCGCTCTCTCCGGCCTGTCGGCCCCCCTTAATGCTGTCTGACCCGAGTCAGGATCCCGGGGCAGTCGGGTTATGGAGAAATTTAAGAGGATCACTGATGCATTTTCGCCCCACAGATGCACTGTATCAACTGCACACAAAGTCCAGAGTAAACTACTGGCATTTTGCAGGATGATTTAGCTTTCAGAGCACAGATAATATCTGTAAAATGCTATATAAAGAAGCAATTAAATAGCAATATCATTGGCTAAATTCAAGCTTCTTTCAACAAATTAGAACATGGTAACAATGAACAATGGGGAACTTTTATCAGCCTGTCTACCGCTTTTGCTTTCGCTGGTCCCACGGCACCCAAGCCAGCAACACCCCGCAGCCCGCCTCACCTCTCGTTCGTCGCCAGGCAACCGGGGAGTGCTGTCATCCCAGCGCCAGCGGTCCGGCGATCCCGACTCATGTGGCATGTGGAAGGTGCTGGTGGTCACGGGCTGGAACAGCTCGTTCAGGAGCTTGAGGACCAGAACCGGCCAAAGGTGGGTCATAGGGTGCCGGTGCCGGTTGGAAGTGCCGCCAAACAGGCATCCCGACACCCTCGGCATGGGGGTCAGCCCATCCCCCGGGGGCTCCTCGGTGCCCCCCCCCCTCGCTTTTCTTGCCGTCCCGTCACTCTGCCTTAATGCCCTTCTTCCTCATTCTCACTCGCCGGTGATCACTTTCCCTCTAAATCCAACTTTTCCACGTGCCGTTGTGCGTTGCTGTGATTTATGAATGGATCTCCCTCAGCGACACCCCCCCTCCCTGCCAACAGGCAATTCAGACCTGGCGAGCAGAGCCCACTGCACGGCAGGGGAGGTGGCGACAAGGGGAGGGGGATGCCGGCACAGACGCCATCGGGAGTCGGGTTCCTTGCGGTCGCCAAGGACGCAGCGGTGTTCCGAGTGGAGCGGCATCTGCTGCTCCCTCCACCGAGTTCTGGGAAGCGTTTGGCAAGAGGAGGGGGGAAAAAAATTCCCTCTCTATCGAGTCACACCAAACCGAGTTGGGGGGGTGACACAGAGGTGACTGCACAGAAAGTTCAAATAAAGAGTGACACGGGCAGAGGGAGCGAGATAGAGGATGATAGCAAGGGCGGGGGGGGGGGGGGGTAGTGAGAGAGGACCTTTAGGTCCAAATGCCCACTGAGGCTGAGCTTCACATTATGCTTCAGCTTAACGTGTCTCCTTGGTGAAACGAATTGGCAAACGGGTCAGGTGACCGGAGACCGTTCCTCCCGCCGTGCCTCAGCGACGCTGAGCAAGCAAATCATTCTAATTATAGCCGAGTGATAGATGGTAGGAGGGCGAGGGGGGTGGGGGGGGGGGATGAGAGGGGATCGCCGCATGGAGCTGAAGCTTCCAGAAGTGCACGGGGATCCACGGGGACGGGCATACACGAGCGCAGCTTCTAGGCCGAGGACCGTCCTCCCCTCCACTTGAAAATCTGTGTGACAGCTGTCTTTGCCCCTCTGCATGCAGGTATGACCATGTGGATACGACAGCCCCCGTTCCAGCATCCTCACCCCCGGTTGGGGTTTGGGAAAAAAAAGGCAGTTCACTTGATTTTATTGGTATTGATGTCAATTAATAAACATAAGACAGGTCAACCGGTATGAGAGTAAGGTTGTAGGCACCTTCGTCAGTCTCTGATGAACAGCTAAATTACTCTCTGTCTGCTGAAGGTTCTTACAAGAATGTTTCTCAAGAATTTTTGCTTCTGCTCCTAGAGATACATGCAGCAATGTTATGGCAGCCTCTGGAGCTCCTCCTCAGGTTAAAATGTACACCAGCCATTATTTTCTGAATTGAATGCAGCACCATTACTGGCACCACTAAAACATAACATCACAATCCATCCATGCATTTCTGGAAGCAATGTATTCAATGTAGGATCATGGTGGAGCTGAAAGAGGTTCTATTTTTCTCACAGGACATGTAGACATTCAGGTAGAACAAAATGTGTATTGAATGTCCCAGTGGTGTGTGGGTGTGTGTTTGTGTGTGTGTATATGTCATTCCTGGTTCTTCTGGTTCCTCCCAGAAAGTACAGACTTGCTTTTCAGATAGAGGGATTTCTGTGAATCTTGTGCACCAGGCTGGGTCCTTGTCTCCACCTCCAGCCGTCCATCACACACACAGCTTCCTGGAACATTCTGCACACACACACCACTGTAGTCCTGACCAGGTGAGGGCATACTGAAAATGTACGGTTAGAAAAATAGATGGATGTATGTATGACTACATGGGAAAAATGAAAAAAAGAAAAATCAGATGGTACAGAAGATTCAGGTGCTCACTGCTGTGGTATTACCCAATGTGCAGAAGCAACTATATAAAGAAGACGCATTGAAAGGGCTGGATGTCAGTAAGTCTGGTAGAGTTAGGTATGATTGTCAGCCAAGGCATTGCATTCAAGTACAAGCCAATAGCACCTGCAGGGGTATGGATTGCCCAGTTAGGTTCCAAACAAAGGGTTTGCACAGATTTGTTCTGGATGAGAGGCTGTTGTTTAGAGAGCGTGCATCCCACACACCTCCTCTTTCTGTCTGTTTCCACACTCCCGGCTCAGTCGTCATGAATCCTTAATCAAACCCAACTCATCATGTGCCTGCCCCTGCATTCAAGCAGAAAACTCAGCAGCCAGAAGCCGTCACAATCAGAAAAGGTGCTATTCATGCAATAAAATCTTCTTGCCCAGGATTCCTACCCATTATTACTGTTACCTTACTCGTTTTTTTTGTCCCAACGGTACCGCTGGCCAGCTCACGACTCCACCTGAGGCAAGAATTACAGAATGTCTCTTTCGCTCTTACACAATGCGTCAGCTGGGGTTGCCTAGATACTGGAGACAGCACCCCCTTTTTTATCTAAAATTAAACCCGGAGATTAGACTGCAATTAGACGCAGGTACAAAACTGCACATGCATCAGTGACAAGGTGGGGTCCTTTGTGGGATCACAAACAGAGTTCACATCATCTCAGATTCTAGTTGGGGTGATTACCAGCCACTGGTACGACACTACCCCCATGTTTTTATCCGCCCCTTTGATCCACTGCTGCATATCAATAACAGCTTGTTACCCTCCATATTATCTGACACTCTGCTTTCTCTACCAATCACTCCTGGTGTGGGCAGCCTCTGATGGCAGAACAAGACAACGTGAACCCCTAAATCGCAACGCTAGAGGGTGATTTCATACCAGAATTCTGTGCAATTCACATTACTGCAGAGAAATACACAACACAGGCAGTGCTGCCAAACATTCAAATGAGTTTTGCTTTAGTCCCTAACGTGCTGACGGTAAATCCACGCTGGTCTGGGACCTTAATTTCCTCATAGATGTGAAACATTCCCACAGTACGCTTTGAAAGTGGAGGGACCAAAGCTACAGTGTAATTAGCAGTGTAAAATTAAAATTTCATTTACAAAGAAATGTTAATTACCAGGTACCGGGGCAGAGATTAAAAGGCAACCCATGTGTCATGCATCTACCACACCGTACCTCACCTCAAAGCTCCGAATGTCTCCCAGCGGTTCAGACAGATCCTTACAATTTGTACCCTCCTTAGAAGAAGCTTAATGTGCTGTTTATCTGCCAAACTGTGTCAATATTATCAGCCCTATGGGGCTGCCGGTGGCTTCGATAGAGATCGTGACCATGCATCTCCAACACTGATAAAACTGAGTATTTGACTGATCGATGGGCCTTAATAAGCAGCAGTTGAGCTGGGACGCTGCAGAATCCCACATGGAGGCCCTTGGAAGTGATTGCTGTGTAAAACACAGCCATACTGGAGGAAATGCACAAATTCCCTTTTTAGGCGTATGGTTAATATGCAGAGTGGTGTTTTCGAACATCATTTAGGCCGATATATAATATCAATTTTTGCATCACTGAAACATTTCAGCAAATTACAGTAACACTTCCCTTAAAGAAATCTTCATAATGCAATATTGGAGGGGTGGGGAAATTGATCCATGGAGGGCCAGTGTGGGTGCAGGTTACTGGGACAACCTCTCAATCAGCCAATAATAAAGCAGTGGTTCTCAACTCCAGTCCTTGGGACCCCCTGTTATTGGCTGATTGAAAGGTCATCCCAAAAACCTGCACCCACAGAAACTCTACATGGATCAGGATCCTCACCCCTGCATTATATATATTATCCTAATGCATTACAAATGCATTCATAAACTATTATAAAAATGCATTATAGATGAGAGCTTCATAAGGCAGTCATAATGCATAATACACATGGATATAATGTGTTATGTCTTTATATAAATAGTTATAGCCGTGTTTATAAAACATATAAAACAATAAAACTATGAATGCATTATAATGCATTATGAAGGTTTGTATAACGCATTACCTATTGGGGCTTTAAGTAAATCGTTACCCAAGTTGCTATGCCTGACAGCAGTTATAAATAGCTTTAAAAGTTTCATTTTTAATTAGGAATCACAATGTAAGCTGTGACCTTGTCATGCCCTGATCGTCCGATCCTCCTATGTGCCACGCCCCCCTCGCTGTCTCGTGTGGAATCCCTGTGTAACCAGCTGTGTCCAGTCTTGTTCAAAGCAACCTGTATTTGCTTTACGCTAGTATGATAACTTAAAGTACCTTAGGGAAGTCTCTATTGCACCGGTATGTTTCTGTTTCAAATGCACTATCCTCTGTGTCATGTCATACCATTTTATTTTTGCATATTTCACACATAACAACCCCCCTCCTTGTGAAAAATGCCAGACCTCTAGCTGATTTGGTTGCCTTGATTTTCTTGCCGTCCTTCCCTATATCATTTTTAACTTTCAGTTTTAACCAACATGCCACCATGTGTCATTTCTCTATGTTAAGAAAATTCAAAGTAGTGTAATTATTCAATTTGCAGAAGTATGCAAGTACTCGACAGGGAACTTTTATTGGAGACATTTCATTCTTGAATTTATCAAAATTATTGAATTTTTGCAGACCTAATTAAAATACGGTTCAAAAAAATCTCAAATGACATTTTGAGTTAAAAAGACAGAAAGTGCAGTTTCATTTTTGGGTTACTTAAACATCTCATATTTCTCAATGGTGACATCTGCAAAAAATGTGAATGAATCATAGGATTAAAATAACAGCATAAAAATTCTTGCACAAATTCTAATACAGGTGGAGGACAACCTCCAAATGCATGCAGTTTAGGGTATTTAAGGAGCTGCTGAGCCAAGTTTCGGGCCACAATATATGGGTACTTGTTCCATATACGGGCACTGCGCTCCAACCCAAACAAACAGATGCCAGATACTTTACTATCAGTAATCTCTAGCATTCTTCCAAACTATGAGCCTGCAGTCATATTTGTGAGAAATAAACGTTTTGATTTTTTTTTTTTAGATTTCATAGACAATAGCATGCAACACTGGATGAAAATGCGCAACAAATGCACAACAGCCCTGCGGGAAGGACATGCAGATAATGTCTCTAAAGATTTACTCTGAAAAAAAAGGCACAAGACAGACAGGCCAGAATCGAGCCTGTCAGGCGGTAAATGATTCACCACTGTCTCACAGCTATGCTCGCAGGAAGCAGCGCAGAGCTGGCCCATCCAGAGAGATGCGTTTAATGCAGACATTAATTACAGGAGATGCGGAAGGGGCCAGGCATTGTGATCGGCGTTGTCAGGCACTGTTCTCCTGCGGGAGTCTATCGATACCCATCGCCTCTGCTCTGAAAGTCCATGTGGATGGATGGACATGTCTTTCGGAGGAACAAGGGCAGTCTTTTAATTAATATTCAACATTTCTTCTTAATCTATATTCAACGCTTTCTTGTGACGGCTCCAATGACCTTGGTGCCCGTCGGGAGACACGAGCAGGATGGACTGGAAGGATGTCTAATCCTGTCATTTCATTAGCAGATGGAGAACAACCGGGACGGAAAATGAATGAATCAATTTACCAGTAACGAAAAAGGAATTTTACACAGTGCCTTTCCTGGGGGAGTGGTACAGAAAATCCTTTAGTCAAACAGTGACTAAGACTGTGCTTGCAGACAACATGGAAATTCCACTCACAGTTAACAGTGTTGATTCATTCGTATTCCCGTTATTTCCATACTTCTATGTCTTTGAGTACATACATTTCACTCAGCTGTAGTGTAACTGTGTGATGCACTTTGCTAAAATGCTTCGTACACTGTTGTTGAGATACCAGGACCTTATGGGATTTGAACCTGTGACTCAGTTGTGAGTCACAGTAAAAGCAGGTGGCACTTACTGGCGGCAAATTAAGGTGAAGCCTCACAGAGAGCATGTTGGACACAATTAAACTGGGAAGCAGGAGATATAATGATATGCAAGTTACTGTGAGGTCCTATCAATACTGAAGGGATGAAGTGGAGCGGGGGTGACCTTAAGTTGGGAAGGAAACATTTTGATTGCAGCTTGGTATAACTAATTAAGGTGTGATGGGTCAACTGACCTAGTGCCCAGCTTGGTAGCTGCCGTTCCACAGCCTCTACATCAAACAGAGGGGACCATTTTACTGCAGCCCAAGACCACTAACTGACCTCCAGCACAAATATGTGGATCTGGTTCCAAAAGGCCTGAAGCTAAAAAGTTCTGGATCATGTTAAAATGTGGTTTTTGGAAAGGGATCCACCCTTATATTCTTATAACACTCTTGGATGAAATTTCCAAATCATGTCCTTGTGATGATGTATTGATAACTTCTGCAAATCAGCTTTAAATCATAAATGTAATAATTGAAACTGCAATAATAAAAATCCTGTGTTACACATAAATCAGGCTAATCAGTCTCCCATGATCTACAGTGCAGTTAATTCCTAGGAAATCACAAGCCTTTATCTTTCTCTGTAAATTAAATCTGTATTTTTGTACCAACCTGACAAGAACATGTAGTTTCCCTGCAAAGGGTACATGACCACCAGAGGAAGTACACCCCCACCTAGAGATTTAATCAGTATTGCCCTTATCTTCTTAATGAATATGTTCGCTGGCTGGTTTGTTCTCCTTCTGCACCCTGTGTGTGTGCGTGTATGTGTGTGTGTGTGTGTGTGCTTGCAGGCATGTGTGTGTCAGCCTGTGAGCTGTGTGTTCCAGAGAGTGTAGAGCAAACGGAAATTCACTAAACTAAACAAGACGGAATGGAGACAACGTATGATTGAAACTCTGAAAAAATTAATTTGTAAATGTCAAAGACATGCAGATGAGCTAATTTGTGTGTCTCTTTGATGTACAGGGCGATGTCAGACTGAGTGATGATGAAGCTGGGATCACTGTACTGTATATCAGAGTCAGACTATGGAAGAAATTCATTTTGGTTTGCACAAATCTATAATGCAGGGTTACCCCAGCTGCATCTCCACAGCTAGCATGTACCTGAAACCATGTAAGCAGAATTTGTTAGTGCTTGTGACAATATTTAGGAAATTAACATTTTAAATACTAAAATTTAAATTTTAAAATACAAAGGTTAAGATAGGACTCAGGCGATTCACGCGTTCACGTATGTCTGTATTCCATCTACCCGTCTGTCATACTTGGTGTTCACCCTGCAGTGACGAGAACAGAGTTGTTTTTGACTCTACAAAAAAAGTACATCATTATTACTGTTCCATTATGACATCTGCATTCTGCCCTCAAAATCAATCTCAATCTCTTAGAAAAAATAACCCAACGTGCACCAGAAACTCAAGACGCCAACATCAAGTTAATACAACAGATGCTCTCTTGGGCTCCAAACATCAGCAGATTTAGGACAAGTAACAAAACTTTTTCCTTCTCTTGTATTTATATTTACATGCTTATATAAGCTTTAAAATAAAACGGGAGCATGAAGGCAAGGTTAAAAGCATCACTCTTAATACATTTAATCACAAGGCTGAACATGAAAAGTATTTGGTTTGTGTAAATCCATCTATGTAGCATGTAAATCTGCAGGATTGTGGTTCATCCATGAAAACAATAGACCAGAGAAACTCCATTACTCACAAAATGGGCCATTGATCCACAACAAACAATGTGGCAGGGCCATTTATCTTGCACTGAAATTGGCACGCAGAAACCTATTCAGGACTGTGGATGCACAAACATATAAGGATACAGATGTTCACTGAAGTTCTCCTTCAAGACCTAGCATGGGGTCCCTGGGATACACCAAGTCACAGACTCAGGTGGCTGAACCTCAGCTAGTGGCTGCAGTGGCTAACAGATTTTGCTGGCTGGAACCCCAACACTCCTGAGGTCAATCTATCACCCAAAGATGGGATTTTTGCCTCCCACATATCACCCCCATTGCCAAGATGGGTAAGGCTGGGTCCTGATACTTCCATTAAGTAAATTGTTGCATATTTGACAAAAATTTTTAAGAAGCTATAAAAATTATTAATTATTGTTACTGCCAAGAGGATCATCATTGGTATCTAAATGAAAGAAGATTTTTGTCAGCACTCGTAAAGGGAAAGTCAACAGTTTGTCATTTGAAATGAACAGAACTTCAGCAAAGGAACCAGATCTCCCAGCTTTACCTTCTCACCAGCAGTCAAAACCAATGCACGGTAGCTGCAGTTAACAGAAATTAGTGAAGATGGTGCATGGGCTGAAAGGTAACTAAGCTGGAGACGAGGAGAAGCCAGAAGCTTTTCCTCCTATTCCATACCTTTTCATGTTACATACACATTTCCAAAAAGACTTGCCCTTGTCACTCACAAAGTCTCCTCCTACTCATCCATCTTATAGTTGCTGAACTAGTTTAGGGTCACAGTGAGCCTGGAGCCTATCCCAGGAGGGAAATGACAAAGACTGGAGTGTTTGGCTTCATGAACTCCCTGAAACCCATCAATAATCTGAGTACCTGAAGGAAACCCATCTGACATCCAAACTCCACATGCAAAACACACAGGCCCTCAACCCTGGTGATATGAGACCACAGTGCTACCCACTCAGCCAAATGCACCACCTCTCCTCTTTAAAACTAAGTACAATAAACCTATTGTTAATGACATCAAAAACTAAATCTTTCTCAAACATGGCAGCTGACAATCTCTCTCGTCGAAATGGTGCAACCAGCCTGATATTTCTAGTTGGAATTTTTCTGTTGGACAGGAATACAGTGTTTTATTAAATTCCTATAACTCAAACGCTTGAGAAACCCATCCGAGGCAAAAGTCATATGAATAAACGGGCACCTGCAGTGATTGATTTACAATGTTACACGGTCATGGAGAACGATTTTTTCAAACTGTGTCTCTAGTTATAGATTTGCCACAAAAGGTACACTGCCCGACCAAAAAAAAGTTGCCATTTGAATTTATATCAGCAAATACTTAATAGCCAATGACTGGATCATTATTACAGCTCAGAAACGTTATGCGGCAATAAAGTAGTCAGTTGAGTACCTGAATCTACTGAATTACACCTGGCCATCTGTCATCAATGGATTTTTTTCTTCCTTGTTGGCATGGGCATATTCCAGGACAAGAGTGACTTTTTGAGTGGAGCTCTAGAAACGACAAACCCACCCGTTGCCACATGTTACGTTCAGTAGGTTCAAAGGACTACAACTAGTCTAGGTTTTGGAAACTCCTAGTACATTTGCAAGTTACTGGCTACACTACATACACAATATACAAAAGTATTGGGACACATCTCATTGAATGCAGGTGTTTCATTCAGACCCATTACCACAGGTGTATAAAATCAAACACCTTGTCATGTTGTCAGGTTTACAAAGATTTAAGAAAGAATGAGTCGTTCCGAAGAGCTCAGTGAATTCAAGAGTGATACTGTCATAGGATGACACCTTTGCAAGTAGTAAGTAGTATTATGGCAAAGTGAAAGCATTTAGAAACAACAGAAGCTCAGCCACAAAGTGGCAGACCACGCAACAGACTGGGGTCACCAAATGCTGAGGCTCATAGTACTAAAAGTCGCCAACTTGAGTTCCAAACTTCCTCTAGCATTAACCCCAGCATAAAAACTGGGAACTTCATGGAAAGGGCTTCCATGGCGAAGCAGCTGCATGAAAGCCTAACATCACCAAGCAGAATGCCAAGTGTCAGGCATTGTAGTGTAAAGCACGCGGCCACTGAACTCTAGAACAGTGGAAACATTCCGTGAAGTAAGGAATCACACTTCTCTCTCTGGCAGTCTGATGGATGAGTCTGGGTTTGATGGATGCCAGAAGAATGTTACCTGCCCGACTGCATTGTGCCAATGGGGTTGTTGGGGGTGGGCTAGGCCCCTTAATTCCAGTGAAGGGAACTCTATGCTTCAGCATAGCAAGACATTTAGGAAGCATAATTCTATGCTTCCGACTCTGTGGGAAAAGTTTGGGGAAGGCCCTTTTCTGTTCCAGCATGGCTGTGCCACAGTGCACAAAGCAAAGCCCATAAAAGCATGCTTAGGTGAGTTTGATATAGAAGAACTTGACTGGCCTGCACAGAACCCTGACCTCAACCCCATCAAACACATTTGGAATGAACTAGAATGGAGATTGCAAGCCAGGCCTTCACATCTAACATCAGTGCCTGACCTCATAAATGCTCTTCTGGATGAATATATATAAATGCCCAAACATACTCCAAAATCTCGTGGAAAGCCTTCTCAGAAGACTGGCAGCTGAAGCTATTATAGCTGCGGGGGGGGGGGGAAAATCCATAATGATGGCTATGGATTTAGAATGGGTTGTCATAAAGGTTCCTGTAGATGTAACAGCCAGGTGTCCCAATACCTTTTTCCATATAGTGTGTTTGCACCATAACGAACTCGAGATATGATTGTCTGTTCTCCAGTAGTACGATGATATTTCTTATTCCTTAAAAGCCTTATCTTCAAAAGTACAAATTATACAGCATTGATGTAAGATACATTTTAGAAGGTTTAATAGATGAGAATCCTAAAAAGTTTCTGGATCTTTAATAAATCACAATGCTCGGTAGCTGAAGGGTGAGAAAACGTAAGGTTGGAGCAAATTAAAATCAATATTTATTATACATTTATGCTACATTAGAACGCAACAGTGCTACAGCCAAAAGAAGAGAAACAGTGACTGGAGTTGTGTAGGAAAGTATACATACCACTGTGGATGAGGTTACTGTGTCCGAATTTTACACAAGACAAAACAAAACACGAAGCAAAAGAAACCATTACTTTCAATTTCGCTTTAGTCGATTTTTCATCATGTGTGGGATCATGGCTGCAGTCAGCAAAGTAATCCCATTAATACGCACCACCATTACACATTAGTCATTCATACTGAATTAAACAGGTCTGTTACTTAATTAATTTGTACTTCACATTAGTTACCTTTCTAGTAGCTCAAATGCACTGTACATGCACTGTATAATGCAGTTCAAATTTAAATGTAAGTGCAGAAATTTGATATTGTCACATAGCAAAATTACATTAGGTAACCTGCAATAAATTCATGACGGGGGTAAATAAATTAAAATGTTTATGAGTTTATGAGCTGATCGTTTAATGGCCACACTGCGTGACAGTAATTTAATCCACATGGTAATTATTATGTTGCATATTTGACAAAATTTTTTAAGAAGCTATAAAAATTATTAATTATTGTTACTAAACTGCATACATTTAAGCCAAAATGTTAGGTCTAGTTTTAACACTGTTCATCAGTAGACTTCCCACGGCCAGCTATGAATAACACACAACAGGCACGGACAATATGAAACTTAGCTTCTCCAAATGAAACCCTTTGCTTCTGATCCAGTTACTGGGCAGCACTACTATAATACCACGGAGACAGGAAGGTAATGGCACACTGTATCAGAAATATTAAATAGTCTCTTTACTATACATCTGTCCTAATGATGGCAGCTATACGAAGAGAGAGCAGATAAAAAATACTGGACCACGGCACCATACTCTGCGATCATGTAATGCTTTTTTTTCCACGCAACATTTCCCCGCAAAGCATGAGACATTGCATAATACAACCATGGAAATATATTTCTGTCAGCACAAACTGTCCCCCGGAAACGTTTTATATTTTTTTCCATCTGCACGGCACGCTTCAGCCAAGTCACTTGTCGCGGTAACACTCATCCCCAATAACACCAAGCGGAGGGCTGAGGCTGATACCAGAAACAGCTGAAAGAAGCACAGTTCTGTCTGCTCAGACTCAGAAAAGTGCCCTGGTCCATAAAAATGGCAAACTACTGCAAATTTTGAGAAGTTGTGTTTATGTCATGCCATTGCGAACTGTGACAAATAAATATAGCTTTACATGCAATAGTCTATTATAAGTGTCTGCCAAGGTTTCGTTTATTTAAGTCTTTGTCTTTCCAATAGACTGAGAAATCAAGAGGGAGGGGAAAATATTAAACAAAAAGAAAAAAAAGAAATGGATTGCCACATTCACTGTTCTTTCGGGGTTTGGCGGTCGCAGCTGGGGCGGAGTTCTTGTTGGCAACTGCAGGTATACATATTTAAAATATGTACAGGAATATATATTTAAAATAAAGATAGGAGAAAGAGAAATTATTACGGGAAGAATTGTGACTGTTGTTTAAGACAATACAAATGGATGTGTACTATCTTATATTTTTCAATACCTTTCATTACCTTTAAGACCAAATTTGTTTTCTTCTGAGTGCATATAAATTTAATAAGTGTCCCCTTTCAAGCCCACTTTGTTTACTGATGCTGAGGAACATATTCAGTTTGTTCATCTACAGTAGGACAGTCTGACCTTTCAATTGTAACAATGCTTTTACCCAGGAAAGAGAGCGAGAAATTCTGGGGAAGCAGTGCATCTAACAATCAGACGTTAATTTACTGTTTGCATCTTGTGAAACGACTTTCCTCGGTGTTTACTCACCCAGATGGGTAGGATTTCACTCTATGACATAAAATACAACTTGACTGCCATGGTGTCAAACTGCCAGCTTCTTCTGAATGCAGAGGAATTGGATGTAGCCTATCACTAGATTTTTACTATGTGATATGTAATTATCACTGATATTCCTCCCAGAAGACAGAGGGCAGTCTTGCTCAGCATTAGCATTCAAGCAGAGCTATGCCTCTCTTGCTCCTGCCCTGATTTGCTCTCTTCTGCTCTGGGATTTGCCTCCTGATTTGTACACCAGGCCACCCCCACATTGCTTTAAAAGGGAAAATTCAGGTCAGCGTGGTGTCATAATCGTCGGGTAACCATGGAGGGAGTGCTTTCACTGAGCATCTCCATTAAAGGGCATCAACTAAACTTACAGAACCACCCCCCACCCCCCAAAGAGAAACAGACACGTGTCCAAGTCTTTGTGGCAGTAGTTTGTGAAGACATCAATATCGCTACTAAAACGTTCACATATATCACTGCAGTAATAAGCATTTTTGTGTATAGTGTGCTTAAAGGCCTAAAGTCTGTTTTTCCTTAATGTGAGGTAACATTTTGTTGTTTTAAAAGCTTTGTAGAGTTTTGATTCAGCAACCAATGTCAAGAATACTTGTGAGAATCAAGTTGTACAGGAGATGGATCCAAGCAACTAGAGAAGAAGGGTTTGAGATATCTGATTGGTTGGTTCCATCTCCTCTAGTTGTTTGGATTCCTCTCCTCTAAAATCTCTCTGAATCAATCATTTTTCTGTTTTGCCCTCAGAACATTTTTGCCCAAGTAAAACTCCCATGAGCATCCAGCATACAGTAAGTGGCTGGAAGATGGATGAATGGAGTGGATGGATGTAACACATTGGCTCGATATGGAGCTGCAAATAGGTAAAAACAGACAAACTCTTTAGGTAGAGCATTAGTTCTAATTAATGAATGAGGTATTTCATCACCTAAACGCTATACAAACAGTTGTCCTCTAAGCTGTTGTTAAATGCATGCCCACAGAAAAGACGTCGAGGGACGAAAATGAAACCCGCAGCATCCTTTGTGAAGCTGTTTGTACAAAGGCAGTCCAAACTGTTAGGCAAGATCATCCTTTTCATGTAACAAAACCTCACAGAAAAACTGCTGATGGGGCGACCAAGAGCAGTTCAGACAAGGGAGACTGACCCATGCAGCTTATTTTTCATCATTTACTGCCGAGGACACCGGGAAACAAGTGGGGGATGTTCAATCTAGAGCACAGGGATAGTACTTGAAGCCACCTGTATCCAAGGGCATGCTTTACAGAGGTGATGGATATGGTCTGCTCTTAAGCAGAGCTCTGGTCACTAAATGCGAGGGCCAGCTGAAGGCCTTTCCTTGAAACACCAGTCATTTAGTGACTAGAAGCTGTCTGCGTATGGACAAATGTGTCTGTGCCAAGTCAAAATGTTTTGACTAAGGCAAAAACGCTATGTAGCCTATGTTATGGTAAGAGATTGCATTTAGATCAAAATGTCTGTCAGAACTGGCCACAGTGTTCACATCACCCCGACAGAGCTTTTCCCAGGACAGCATGTCCATCTGTTAATGAGGGATAGCAAAGATGGACACCTCTTAAAAATTGGTCATTTTTAAGATAATCAGGGATATGTGTGGTTCAGTGTTGCATTAGAAGCTTACACAGTTGGACCCATTCAGTCACATGGTTCCAACTACGTAAGTTGCCAATGTACAGTAGTTAGCAGCTATGCCTTTGGGAAATGCATCCCTGGTTGAGAGATCTCGATGTGACTTGTCATCTACGTGTGTGAGAGGCTTTGTGATAAACACCAGGAAATATCAAACCAGGTTGTTGTTTTTTTGTAACTCTTCATATTTCAGGTCAAATGCTGGGACATCAATACAATACCCTATATAAGTGCTTCCCAAACTGGTCCTCAGGGACCCACAGTAGGGAGCTGAGAGGGCATGAGACTAAAGATTTCCAAGAGCAGCTTTGGCTCTCAGTCTAATTGTATTGTAGAACCTGCTGTAATCATTAATTATTGAATAACTGTTGCATAACCATGGAGTGGGAATTTTTGGTCCTTTAATTTTTTCATGCCCCCTAGGTATGAATGACAGTGGTTAAACATACAGAGTGAATGTTACTAGAAAATCCTTTAAATTACTTTCTGTCGAAGGGGTACCAGCCCTTTGCTAAAAACAGTAATATGAATACAGCATTTTTGAGTCATTAAATCGTCCTGGATTTGACATGAGCCTCATTTCCACAATTCCAGAGCATCGCAGATCGAACCCTTTAGGTCACATGTGTTGCTTATCCAGCTGTACCACACAGCAGGCCAATAAAAATAAGCCAACAAATGAAATATCGTCACAGCCTGTTTTAATTCAGGAATAAAGTGGTGCGAGGCGACCGGGATTGGGGGGGCATTTTCTCTGAATCGATGCTGCAAAATGTCAGGATGCATTCCACTGGGTAAATAATAGCAGATAGTTTACATAAAATTTAAAACTTTAAATATCTTATCTGAGCAGCTACTGAATAACTCATGAGTGATTATTAAGGGGTGTTATATCTAGATATTAATGCCGTCACAAAAATAAAAATGGCTATGTGGCTGTTATGGGGTATAGTTTACAAAGCAGGAAACATAATAATGATAAAATGGTGTAGTTAATGTGAGACATTGATATGTGGAAGGCATGACTGCAGCATTTAGGGCCAACAGTGAAATGTTGTTGGGGGAGTGTAACAATGTTGGCGAGTTTAGTCGAGTCATGTGATCAAGTGTGACAATAATCCACCTGTTCCCCATTTCCTGCAAATATGGTTTAATCTTACAGATGTATAGATTAATCTTTCTCCTGCCCCCCCACCCCAGTAACCAGGCAGAAGCCTCGACCCCCATGACCCTTGTAGTCCATTCCATGGCTCGTCCATTCTCCATCCCAACTGTTCAGTTTCTCCTGCCAAAATAACTTTTCCTTATGCATTTCCTCAGTGTGTCCTACTCCACCCCGTTCCCACCGATTAAGGCACCTGTTTACCACCACAAAGAAACTCCAACCTTGCCCAGCTTCATGCCATGTAGTTCTGTCTGCTGTCCCATCCAGAGGCCATTTCACCAAAGCCATCTGTGATTTGGAGTTCGATGATGCATATCACACCCAGCTTTTGGTGGACATCTTAACCTGGGGTGGGGATGGAGATGTGGAGCAGAGGGTCAGGCTGTAAATAGCTAACTGAAAACTGAACTGGCGTTTGAATTTTTCATGACATAAGATAGGTCTGGAAATGGCCATCCTAAAAGAGAGCTTCACTCATTAATGGTGTGCAGTGCTTCATACTAGAACTGCACAGACCAGCAATTTCTTCTTCAGTCATTCACAGCCTCTTCCTCTTCCTGGACAGTGAGGTTTGTCTCTTACAGATAAACAGCTGGTTCTGCGTGAGACTGGCTATCGCAGGCTGCGAATAAGTGTGAAGGTACACCTGGGGTTTGTGTGAGTCGCAGTGTAAGCTCCTTGTGTGCACCTCCAACATAAGGTGTTAACCATCAGATCCCCTCCTGTGATGCTTCTTATTTTAGCTTGTCTTCCAATAGTGACTTTCACACACTGTCATTGGCAGGGACAGGTCCCAGCAGGGCACTTGCTGTCCTAACCCTGAGAAAAGTATTTAATCTGAATTGGTTTGATAAAGCAGCCAGCCATATAAGTAGGTCAAATTGGAAGTCACGTTACACTTTTGTTATACTTCTTATCTGGACATCTAGTGACCCAAATTAGGTCCCTTGGTCTTCTCATTGACTCTCCACAAACATGCCACCAAAGCTCTATTTCCACACCATGATAATTTAAGAGTTCTTCTGTCCTTGTACGGGTCCAAGGACCGGAATGTCAATAGATGTTCTTTCCTTAACCCCTGTCGAGTAACCCCACTAACGTGCTCGAGAGATGCCGAACTCATCTGCCCCATCAAAATACACCACCGTGTGTTACTAGCAGCTATTTCCCCCTTGACAAATTTGATCAGAAAGAAATGGGAGCGAGAGATCGGAATTGAAATCTTGGATGAGATTTGGCAGAGTGGCTTGGAGGATATTGATAAACAATCAGTTAACAGTAGATTATGCCTCATTCAGTTCAAGGTC
>JAODJW010000033.1:11785320-11812931 GCA_026777045.1 Hyperopisus bebe
GGAAGGGGTGTCTATTTAATGTGTGTTCTGTTTTTATTTGTTTTGTAAGTTCTTGTGTATATCAAAAAATTGATCCTGGGATTTGTAATTATTGCAAGGTTATTCGATGACTAAATAAAACTTATTTGACAAAATACACCACCGTGCTACCCTCAGATGTCTGGGGTGCAAGAGATTTACATTATGACATCCAGGGCAGATTATTGCACTGACATGTCATTACATAAAACGCATGAGGGATGTTTCGCACCAGTGACAATTGCAGCACAATGCCAGGGGAATCCCTGATTGGTTTATCCAATAGCCTGCGATTCTGAGTGTGTTAGGGTCAGCATCTGTCCGACCTTACCCTTCGTGTCTCTACCCTGTTTGGCCAGCAGGTGTGCTGGCCATCATGTCCTTTCACTCCCTGTCTAACTCCTGTGTGTTTCTCTGCTCCTTGGACTGCTGCATGGCTCAAGGGGTTGCATGTGTAGTACAGATGCTGGAACCCTACACTCAAGGGTTTAAAGCCATTCTCCCCTGTTTTGTTCAATTATTTATTTTTGTTGTTCCTAGTATATGTTATTGGTTCTTTGCTTCCCCGTTTTTGTGTGCTCTGCTTGTGGGCTGTTTGAATTAGATTTTTATTTTTTTTTTTATCTTAGTATAGTCGGCCCTCTTTTATTGTTCCCCAGTCCTTGTACTTATTTAGTGTTTCCACTTCCACCTGTTTCTCATTGTTCCTGTGTCTCTCTAGATTGGTTAATTGATTATTAATTGCACCTGTTCCTTGTTTGTCCTGTGTCCTTGAGATTAGTTAATTGTTTATGATTCTCACCTGTCCTGCATTGTGTCTTGTTAGCTGTGTATTTAAGTGCCTGCCTTTGTCTTGCTCTTCAGGTTGCCATTCTGAATATCATGGTGAGCTTCTTCCTCTTTTCTCTGCCTCACTTTATTTCCTGTGGTTTTGCTTAGTTTCTTAATTGTGCTTTGTTTCATGGTTTTAGTTAATTCAGTATTATTCCCCATTTGTTTCCGGACCCCTCGTGGTCCTTTTGTTTTGTAGTTTTACCCTGTGTGCCCATTTTCCCCAATTAAACCCCCATTTGTCTCAGAACCACAAGTGGATTGTCATCTTCCTTTTCCCACCTGTGCCATGCCATTCCATAACAGAGTGTGAATCCTTATGCTTATAAGCTTTCTTTTTAACTTCTCAGTCAAGGCCACATATAATCAGTTTTACACAACCATTGTCCTCAAAAACAATAAAAATGTCACACATCCTATAGTGTATTTCTCATTGCAAACTTTAGAATAGTGCTTCAACGTTGGAAATCCAAGGGAGATATTCCTGCCAAGGAATGTTTAACTGAAAAGACCAAAATTGCCTCTTATGAAAATATATGCTGTAGAGTCATTAGGAAACAGCATTCGATTAATAAGATATGGGGCCCTTATATGAATGCAAGTATTTGAAAAGGAAATGGGAAAGGGAGAGGAAAGGAAAGACATAAAGGATGGTATGATGGTATACACTTCATATGGTAAAATGGTGCAAATTTTATATGGTATGATGGTGTACACTTTGGAATTGTATACCAATTGTATACCATTTAAATTGTTGTTCTGCCTCCAATTTCCCTCTTCATCTAACCTTTTTTGTTTGTTAATGTCATGCTAATGTTTAATGTAATTTTAATGCATGTGGAAGTGTATAGGTATGTTCCTGTGTCCTATGTAGTGCAGAGTACAAAAACAAATAGAAAGTAAATGACAAAAAATAAAAAAGCCACACATGCAGTCCAAATACCCTTTCACAGGTCCCTTGCCACAGGCATGGCTGTTCTCCATGGTCACTCCCTCCTCCAGACAATTTCACTCAATAATAATTCATTCCTGCACTTAATATAGCAATTTATAAATCTATGTAAGCTCACTCCGACTTGCTTCCTTGCTTGTTCTTGGCGTTCTGGTCTCTTGGTCTGGCTTTCTGGGTTTTGAGCTATTTCTGGTCGTCTGGTTTCCTGCTTATTTTTGGGTTTGCAGTTTGGATTGATTCTGTCTGTTCTGGTTTTGTCGTGTGTATCACTTTCTGGTTTTGTGTAGCTTAGTGTCCTGGATCCCGTTGGCTGCCCGCCTGACCCTGCTTCGATCGATGATCTCGTTCTTGGTGATTCCTGTTCTACTTGGACCTTAA
Organism: Hyperopisus bebe; assembly: GCA_026777045.1. Lineage (NCBI taxonomy): Eukaryota > Metazoa > Chordata > Actinopteri > Osteoglossiformes > Mormyridae > Hyperopisus > Hyperopisus bebe. The sequence goes on from JAODJW010000033.1 coordinate 11,787,500, forward strand.
ATCCAACACATCCATATTATCTGATTTCTTCATGATCCGCAGCTTCAGTCCTTGCACACCATCCTGTCAGAAGGCCTGGCATCGCTCTGTTTTTTTAAATACTGTCCCATGGTCATGATACACATGTGTGTATAATCACGTCTGTACCTTTTGCAAACACCGAACATTCTACCAAATGTACCTGAAGTAAATACTGTTATTGCAGAATATTATTCTTCTAGTTGCCAAGTTTGATAAAGATTACTAACTTGATCATATAGTATCATTATGTTCCATTTCAGTTTTACCTGGACTGCTGTAAGTTAATTTTATAATAAGAAATATATACTTTGCAAAATAAATATCTGTATACTCTACTCACAGTTCTGTTCTCATGATGTGGTTATGACATATGGTGCTTGCTGGATTATCCTGATGAGAAACACAACAGGCCCATGGAGCAGATTTGTTCTTTTTTGGTCTCTAGCCATAAAAACAAAACTCCGCTATTTGGTCTGCACCCTCATGGTGTCCCCATGTTGGCTATTGCAGAACATCTACTGGCCGCCTTCCCAATAACCCATCCAAGCCTTCAAGAACAACACAGCGTCAATAAGGTTGCTGTGTTGTTTCAAAACTCAAGGCCTTAAACAGTGAATGCGCAGAACTACTACTATTTACCTTTGAATTCTACACATCACAAATTTATGCATTACCCTCTCTGTCTAATAATTAATCAAAGGCCTTACAACTTGCTGTCCCTTTCTCTGCTCTCCAGTACTGTAGTATTCTTACTGTAGTTCATATGCGTTGGTTTCTTTCCTCCTCATCAGAAAATCATCAGAGTTCTTGCTGTGCTGTCATCTGATGTTTTAATATCTGAAGTTATTTTCATGAAGTCACAGTATCTCTTTCACACATAATAGCCAGCGCTATAAGAAACTCTACCTCCCCAGGTCCCAGGACCAGGTGGTCCCCCGTTCAAAGTCAGACACAGCCTTCTGGTCCTCCCCACAGCCTTACTCACCTCCTGAGCCACGATGCTGGAGAGTCGCGCCGCCCGCTTCACGTGCATGTTCCTGCGTTCACCGTTTGCCGGTGCCCCCTCCTGGCCGATGCTGTCCCTCCCACTTAGCGACATCTTAAAGTCACCTCCTGTGGCCTCATCTAATTGTCGCCTGCACCCCTAGGGGGGGCGAGCATTCTTCAGAGCCTGGCCTTCCTCGGCAGCCTTCCAGCCCAAATGCCACGCTGCCCTGGCCAGCCCCCCTCCCCCTTGGCCACACTCTGCCGCTCTTCCCCAGTGTCACTGCACGGCCTAAAAGGTCCTACCCCTAGAGCACTCTCATCCACCGCCTCATTCCCTCTCTGGCACAGCCTAAGCTCTGAAACTGGCCCGCCCTCATCGATGCCAGAGACGAACAGTTGTGGCTTCCCTCTCTGCCTCGGTGACTCTGTTGGAACTCCTTGCTGTAGTCACCACCTCTTGGCTGTCCCTCCCCTTTCTCTCCCTCTCCCTCCCTCCTTCTCATACACTCCCTCTCTCAGTATTTAGGACCACAAGGTGAAGTGTGGAGGCTGAAGGACCCCCCTCTTACTCTCTCCCTCTCTCTCTCTATATATCTTGCTCTTTCCTTCCCTGGGAGTTTCTCTCCACCACTCTGCAGCTGTCTGTCTCCTAACTAAGGTCCTCTCATTTTCTGGACCTGTTAATTTCCTCATGTTTCTGTTTTTTCTTTCCTTTCCTCCAGCCAATATCTCACAGGCTCCCGCCCACCACTCGTCCCCCTACTCGGACCCCCCCCCAGTCGATCTCACACCCTCAGGATTGGCTCTAATTGCTGCTGACTGTCTGATCCTTTTCGCATTCCCTCACAGGCCAGGAGGAAATTGATTAAGAATCTTGCAAATGAAAACATACAAACAGACTTACAATCCCTATCTCTCTGGGTTGCAAACACACAGATACAGAAATATATTTGCAATTTCTGTTGCATATTCCGTATGGCATATTTAGTATATTTACCATGCTTTACTGTTGATCCCTTGCCCAAATTAATAGGACCTCCTAAAAATCAGCAATTTTGACACAGCCATGTCAGTCTGCGTTCCGGACCATGGTCACAAAGCTGGAAGTACATCACAAACTTTATTAAAAGTTATTCCGTCTGAGTGTTAGGCAGGATTAAAGCCTGGATCAGAAAGATCATCAGAACATCTTCTCCAGGGGCTTCAACCTCTGCAGTCAATGCCATGCTGGCTGTTCCAGGTTTGGAAAATCCCGAATAGTGCAGGATAAAAGTGTGAAAGCATGGCATTTTTTTCTCCAGTGAACTAATTCCAAGGTGCTGCAGATATTCCGACTTACAATGTTGCTTTGTGGAAAATGCCCATCTTTCTTATGGCAGCTCGATAGCAAGTGCTAATCCCACCGTGGAAATAATGAGAGTCATGTGACTCTCCTAATATGCTTTAAGAAACACAAATGAGGCACCTTGACAAGTAACAGAAGTGAACTGGAATACAACACAACTCCCGCCCCCAAGCATTTACAAATGAGCTTCCATTGGGGGAATAGAAGAAAACACTGATGATGCGGTACACTAAGTCGACGGGCTTAACTGGGCGATCTCCATCATACAGGAAGACAGCTGCCTTCAGAGGCGATGTCGCTTGCATTCCAGGCACCCGCACGACCCTTACTTGAGCTCAGCCGCCATGGTCATAGCGTTCTTGTCAGGGTTGGAAATGGAACTGGAGTTGGGATTGAAAAAAAAGTATAGGGAACAGAATTGGATTTGAATTCAAATTTTTTGGAGATTTAAATTCCAACTTCAGTTCCATTTCCTGATTTGATTGGAATTGATGAATGGATTCCAGAATGGCCCCAACCCTGGTTCTCATCTCTCACTGCATCCAGTCTGCAGCAACTTTGCAGTATGCAGAGAGACCTGGGGGGATCTCAAAGTACCTCTGGTACAGCTCGACAAGGCGTAATAAAAGCAGCCAGCGTAACATCGCTCTTGCTTGTGGCATCACCTAACAAACTGGACGGCGGGAGTTTCGATCACGCACGGGAACCAGCCCACACTGCCCCTTCTTGTTCTTGCAATTGCAGCAGATTTCACAGCTGGGGCACTGTGGCTATCAGGCACTATGCCTGCACAGGCCAGTAACACTTGCATAACTTAACTCTAACACAGACATCCGGCGATTAACCCAATGGCGTCTAACATCCCAGTGACGGTAGTACAATAAAGTACATTATAAACGGGAGTAAATTACATTTACATTATTAATTTAAAGCATTCCAAAATTATATGTAATTACTCGAAAGAGATGCAGAGTAAGATGATGTCTCAGATCGATCTATGAGACTTACTACAGTAAAAATCATCAGTAATGTATTACTGTATATTATTTATTGTGGAGTCCATTATAGGATTTTTTAGGACATGAAAATGTGTCGAGGGAGAGATGAGACAGTACAGGAGATGAGAACAAGCTGCTCTATGTCCCAAATGCCATAATAAATCCTCCACAGAGCTGAAGTTGAGTCTCTTATCAGTTTAGTTTAGTCCTTGCTCTCGGTAATCATGCCATAACTCCGGTGTTCTGGTCCACAATAAATCAGCCGTAACGTCGCGTGGTTTGCCTGTGTTGTTATTAATTTCCCCAACGCTCCTCATACAGTATGTCACGCACCTGTCACTCTCTCTGACATAGGCCTGACTGATCGAGCCAAGGGTGGGAAGGTTGCGACGGATGAGGCTGTGATGGAGGTTGCGTGAAATCTGTGATGAAGTCGAGTTCATTATGAGACAGACATTGAGGAACAAGGCTATTTTCCCAGGGGTCAGCCATATTGATTCTCATCCTTCCTCTCCTAATAGATCTCTTATATCCTGCTTAACACTTAACAATGTTAAGAATTCAACGTAACACAAATTCAGCGTTACAGGGTATCCTCATATCTTGGTATTGAATGCAGCTCATGGGAGTTTTGTTGTGTACTTTTAGGTTTTAAGTGTCTTGAATCAATAAATCAATTTTTGGTATAGCAGATTTTTACAAACAAATTGACCCTAATTAATTGCACTGCCTTTCTCTACAAAGAATCAAAAAACAGACAAAAGCACCTCAAATGCTAATATTGGGAAAAACCTTGAAATTATTCTGTGACCTCTTCAAGGAAGCTGATGTATTAAAACTCCCACAAAACACTGTCCGTGCAATGTGCAATTAACAATTGCAGTGTAATGACAGTTAGACAGCAGGTGAGGGGTGCTGCTCAGGGGCCAGTGTCCTGCTTGGTGGGTTCAGGGGACTGACACTGAGATAGTGGAGATGACATACCAAAAGTGCATCAACTGTCCAAATATACACCACTGAGCTGTCAACTTTTAATTTACACATTTCCCTGGGCCTCCCAGTCTTGGTTTGGCAATGTGATGATCACACAGCATCAACAGTGTCCAGTGGATGGATTGGTTGTCTATACTGCCCTTTCAGTTAAATTATTCCAGTGATCACCTACTACTGTTTTTTTTTAATTTACTGGATAAAAATGTCAGACTAAAATCAAAAAAAGTTACCAGTAAAATTCAGTGACACTTCGAGAGTGCAGGAGAGTTTTGTAGGAGTGTACATCCTTAAATAGAAAAGCCAGTGGCTTATTTTTGTTGTAGAAATATTTGTATTTGAATCTGAATACAGTGACTGTTATACAGTATGATGATTGCGCTGTGCTTGTGTGTGCTGAAATGGGGTATTTCTGTTAAACGAAGAAACTTAAGAGATTAAATCCACAGAGACAAACACACATCTAGCCAATTCCTCTCACCTCGTGGTACTTGACATTATATTGTAAAAGGCTGAATGTAAAAACGACTGCAAGCCATTATGTTTGATGGGATATTTTAAAAATGATGTTTTAATAATTTCAATTAACATGTGTTTACATGTTTCTCAGAGGCAGGGTACACATGGGAATGTTTCTCCCTAACTGTAAGTACCAGGAAAAAGTAGGAACACGCCATGCCGCCTACAAAGGTGAGAGTGTCGGCATCAAATGACCTGGCCCCCTGACCTAAACACAGTACAGATGGTTTTTGAGGAGTTTGAACAGAGTGGGAAGGAAAAGCAGCCAATGAGTACTCAGCATATATCTGGGACCTCTCCTGGAAAAGCATCCCAAGAGGCCACCTCATGAAACTGGCATAGAGAAGAAAGTAGGGTCAACCAGTCCCTGGGGCAATTGGAGTTAAGGGCCTGGCTCAAGAAACCGATGGTGGAATCACTCTGCCAACCATGGGATGTGAACCACCAACCTTCGGAGTCCCAACCCACAGAGCTGCCCCCCCCCCCCCCACCAAACCTTTTTTAAGTACTTTATTGGTCAGTATATAATGCATATATGTTATGTTAAAGTTTTGATGTCTTTAAAATATAGAGAGAAAATAAACCTTTCTATTGGTAGGTGTGTCCACATTTTTACTGGTACTGTAGCTGTGAAGCCATGTCATTCTGCCCCCCCAAGCTGGACACAGAGACCTTCTGTGTCTCCAGGAGACACTGACCATGAGGTAATGTGTGAGAAGCCTAAATTCATTCATCCATCCATCCATCCATCCATCTTCTAACTGCTTATCCTGGTCAGGGTTGTGGGAGTGAAAATTTAGTACTGTGAAAACTCACCCATGCATCATATGACTGTTTATCTTGGCCAGAATCAAGAGGAGCCCGGGGACTAGTCAGCACAGAGCACAGGATTCACCCTGGACAAAATGCCAGTTCATCAGAGCACACTCAAAGTCACACTTTGCCAGCTAATTAGAGACCACAGTCAGCCTAAAAACATGTCTTTGCACTGTAAGAGGAAACTAGAGGACCCAGGTGACACAGGGCGAGCATGCGAATCCCTAAACTAGCAGAATGCACATTGCATTCAAACCTTCAACCTTAGAAGGAACAGGGCTACCCACTGAGCCACTGTGCTCCCTCAAAAGTACAAAGCTATTTCTTCTAATTCAAACACAATTTTGAGCTCCATTTGTGCTTTCAGTTAAAGAATATAGACGTGCTAATGGAACATGGAATGCATTTAACCTTTACTGTTTTTTTAAGTTGCAGGATTTCAGCTACAAATATTTAACAACCTGTTTTGTTGTGCTTTTTTCCAGTAAGAGCACATCATAATCCAAACCATATCCAGGGCAGAACTGCGGGTCTTCAATTGGTCTAACTACATAGAAGCTCCAAATTGCCTTTCATTCAGACTGGCTCACGCGCTCTGAGCATGCTCTCGCTTTCCACTAGACTTACATTACAGTACCTACTCAAACCAAACGTTTTTGAGGAATTTCCTGCACAGCCTCAAGGGGGTGTCTGAAGGTCTGTATGTAAAGACAAAAGCGGGCCTTACATGAAACCCCATACTCCATTGAAACTCACCCCCTTCAGGGACTCCCTCTGCTGAAAATTCAGGCCCCTGGAAGCTGAGTCATGACCTGTGGAGCGCACCTACTGTCAGGCAGTATCAAATGGTCATCAGATACCGGTCCATAATAAATGCTGGAGGTTTCAGGCAAAAAAGCTGCAATTTCACAGGCAATCTGGCTGATTTAAAACACCTGGGGCACAATAAATAATGGCAATTTGCTGCACAGGGAACAGAAAGAAAGGAGAAAGTGAATAGGCAGTGAAAGATCAGAGATTGCTCTGTGCTCTCTGCCCAGTACTGACAGAGAATGACGCAGAAGGTAAGCTCACTACATTTATCACCAGAAAATGGCCGCAAAACTGGGCAAATTGGAACCTTTCTATGAATGTTTGGATAAAGCTACAGTACATGTACACATGGAAACAAGAGACGGGGTAAACACTGGACAGGAGGCCAATAAAACACAGGGTATGTACATTAAAATAAAATCACATAATTTTTCTTGTCATTTTATATTGGTATGTCTGTTGTTTTTATCTAAGGCCCAACTCGAGAAAACTCAACTTAAAGACAAATCTGAAAAAATGTCTTCCTATCTTGTCTTTAAGTGCTGTGAAACCACACTTAATAAGGAGCCACTAAATAGGGTTACTTACTATAAGGAAATAGCTAAAGTAAGCAGTTTAAAATAAAAATATATATATATATATATATTTACATATCTAAAGAAGAGCACATGCTTCTTATGACACTGATAATACTCTTCTGTTCTTGGCTCCATGAAACACATAATCAATATTAAATGATTTATAACAATGGGATGAAGGAGAGTCCCTTCACAAAACAGCATAATTGTTGAAGAATTCAGAAGAAGCCACGTGGGACTAAACTGCAAAGTGTGCTGAAATTTCACTACAGTGGTTGATGTGTGGCTTTTTAGACTAGGACTTTGTATCTACAATCAAAGGTCTTGGGTTCAAATCTTGTGGCCGGCAGAGTGATGTCACTGTTGGGCCCATGAGTAAGGCCCTCCAGGACCTATCTGGCCCTGATTTTTCAACTGTATGTTGCCATGGTTGTAGCAGTTTGTGTTGCTGAACAGTTCTAGCTCTAGCTGTTTGATAATTGCAGAATCACAATTTCGTTTGACGTGCATGAAATGACAATAAAGTCCCTTGACTTGATGTTCATTGGCATTCTTTGTATCCCTGATATTACATAAAAATATAAGACATTGATATGGACATATTTTTCCTTAGACACTGGCTAATGCTTCAACCTCAGGGTGATGGCAGGAACATAAAATGTGCTAGGTATGCAGATTACTTAATATTTTGAATTGTTTTCATTAGAAATAAGTAGGATAATGACCAGCGATTCATTCTGGACCTCAATGCTGACGCTAACGGCTCTTGTTTACCTGTAGAATTAAGAAGGATAAGGGGGGGGGCTGCGCTGGCAGCGCTGCATGCCACCCTCAGCACATCCCCCAGCAGATAACAGATGAGGATATTACTGCCGACTCCGAGGCTCGGCGCGCTGCCCCACTTCCTGTTAGACTGCTGAGGTAGGCACCTTCACTCCACTCACCAGGGCCACTTCCCTGGCTGCTGGGAGGCCGACGGGGGGCGGAGACAACAATTGCAGTCATGCATCATCCTGGCTGGGTCTGCCACCTCCCCTACATCCAACAACTTCCTCAGACTTTCGTATATGACAGTGGATCGCTTATCTAAACAAACTTTCTAGCATACATAAACTTCAAGAGGGGCCAAAGGCCTGTCAATCAGAATCCTTATTCTTACAACAATCTTATATAACATATAAGAATCTTATAGAATATAGTACAATATAGTACAGCAGTAGTATAGAATATAGTACAATATTGTACAATAGTGAACATACCAATATATCGTATATCATATATCATATCATAGCGTAGTATTGTATATAAGACAGCAGTAGGATAACATACAGTACAGCAGCTGCACTGGACAATACACTACTCCTGAAATCTGCAACTTCCCTTTCATGCATAAGACTGAAAGAATACTGAAAAAAAAGTTTTGTATGTAGCTAAAATGATTTAAAAATTGTCTTCTAGAATAAATCTCGTATAAATGTACGTTTTAAGGCACAGCACTGAAAAAAAGGCTTAAATGGAAATGAGAAAGACTTGAACAGATTTTCAGCTAAACCATGCCTCTTCGGGTGCAAACGACATGAGAACAACCCTCAAAACAAAAAGGATATGAAGGGTGAAGATCTCTGAGACAATCGAAGGACGTGGTTTTAGGCACACACAAGGATGAGCTCGGAAAGGTCATGTCAGATTCTTTACACAATGTTACTGTGAAAATTGCGTGAAGGTGTCAATATGGCCTTCTCCGTCCCACCCAAAGCTTACGTCTCCTGTAGAGTCAACTCCAGGAAGGACATTTCTCATGTCTCACATGTACACCCCTATCGTCCATTGGTGCTATACCTGATCATAGACCCCCATGACATAAATCAGTTAGGGAAACTTCCTGTGTGAGAATCAGGCATCCAAACAAATCTGTGGGACACTCATTTCAAGCCAGGAACATTTAATGGGTCTAACAGAGCCTGCAGTGTAAAAATACCATGCATGGAAACTGACTGAACAAAATGCAAGATATTCTCTGAATTATGCGCAGTGTTGCACCCAAAGTCAGTGCATTAACAAGACAATTATAAACTATTTAATAACCTGTTTTGTAAAGTTAAAGCAAGAAATTAAGGCAAGTAGCCTCACATTGACAACAAGTATTTCTGCTATTCTCCAATGGTAAAATTACCATGTTCTTAGCATGCATTTACTCTCTCAACTCAACCACAATGACAAAAAGTAGTGAAACCTCAAAATGTTGGTTAGGTGTTACATTACAGATTTTGACTGAACAGACTCAATACTTTCAGCGATGACTATGGTTTTGTGCATTTAGTGCTTGCTTAACAAAATTCTTAGCCACTTCCCTTTATTGCAGGTACAAAAGCTGCTTCAGAAGTTGACAAATCCTGACCTTCTTCTGCACTTTTGGAAACGTGATATGAATACAGAAAAATCCCAAGAAAATTTATCAGTGTCGTTTAGTGTAACAGGTGCAGCAGAATGGGCAGCAGTACCAGTCGTAAACTGACCCACTGTCCATTTTGAACTTTTAATAGTTTGCTTACAGTAATACTGTATATATGAGATTGACAGACAACTACAATAATCATATATGATAAAAAAAAAATACAGTATCCTACTTTCCATAAAATGAAACTTACTGCACTGCACAATAAAATATTTCACCGCAAATTCAGGCGCTATCATTTTTCTCAGTTGCCATTGTTTGCTACCGTACAATCATAGTGTAATTTCTGCCTAATTTTTTGTAAGATTTAAGTGCAGTCTCTTTTTATTATAAAGTGTTTATAAATATGATTTTTATTTATATAATTTGCTGTAGAGTAGAGTACTGTACTTAATGACTTGCTTCTCCCCTATAACTATCAAGACACACCCAAATTCACTTGCATCCATTCATTTCTATGGGGAAAAATCTAATCCTAACATGACGACCTTAACCCCACCCCACCCCTAACCTTAAACATAAATAACCAAACAAAATACAAGACTTTAGGTATTTTTAGTTTTTTGATTGCATTCACAGATCTTTGTGGGGACCTGAAAAATGATCCCCCCAACATCAAAATAACAGGTTTTTATCACATTGTGGGAGGCTTTTGGTAAATGTCATAAATAAATATCACCAGTTCAGCTCATGAAGGTGACGCCCAGCCATTATCAGCACTTACTAAACATATAACTCCGTATGAGACATATTAATACACCATGGCACCCCGACTGTGAATGGACACGGGAGGCCAGGAAGCCAATTTCCGGTGCTCGAAAAAACAGCAAGGAGAACTGGCCCCTTCTGAATATACACCAACCAGAAATTACATGTTTTTTTTTCTTGTAAAGTCTTTTAATTGGCTGATGGTGCAGCATGTTACCCTGTCCCGTTGACAGGAAGCGGGTGTGTCCCACCCGGATTTCAAATACATAGAACTGCATAAAAAAAAGCTGAAGCATTCAACTACATACTAAGGATTTCAGGAACTATCAACATCACTACATTCCAACACTGTATGAGGTTTATTCAAATGTGGCTGTATTTTTGTGTAAATGGCACATACACTTGCATCCACTGTCACATTTTAATGACATATATTTTCTGATGCTTACACATGAAACAAAACAATCTTTATTTGTGATCATCCAGACAGCTCGCTGGACACGCCTTGTCATATAGACTATATGTGACAGACTCAGCTATCGCGGTACATAAACACACCCGACAAAGCATCACAACGCAGCAGCGCAGAGAAGCAAGGAACTGACGTTTCTTCAAGTGTTTCAATTTAACATTGGCAACAGCTCTGGGAAAGTAGCCTGGTATGTCAAACCTGAAGACTAGGCAGGGGTTTTCTGAAGACCCACTCTGTCTCAGGCCAGCTCCACTAACTGGGCCGGCCTCCACCCTTGATTTCAGACTCAGGTCACTGTGAGTGAAGGCTTCAGAATAAGCAAACAGCCGATCCTCTGAGATGAGCTGTAACTTGGAGAAAGGCAGATGTTTTTTTTTTAAAAAAAAAAAAAAAAAAAACAGAAACCATGGAAGGCCGACAGCTCAGAGAGTGGCAAATTCTCAGATTGGATCTCTGATGTCTACTAAAAACAGTCCACGTCTTGGCCTCTTGTATGAGTCTGACATTCCCCTCCCTCTGGATCCAGAGTCACCAGCTAAACCTCGGCGTGCATAATTTCCCCTTGCTGGAGACGAGGGTGATAATGTACTGAACTGAATTTCTACCATTGAGTTCCATGTTGGATGCTCTTTACACCTTAAGATACCCCCTCCCTGCTCACTGCGATCTCTGGTATCCTGTTCACACCTTTAACTTAAGGTCAGCTTTTCCCCAACTGAGCACCATCAGTGGAGGGTAGAGCAACTTGTCTACCCACCATTCTTGTTAAGTATTATAATTTAGATGTTTGACATACTTCCTCTAAGACAGTATGAGCTATACTCACTTGGACATATCTTTTCACAGTTAGCAGTAATGAGTAAATGAGATTTCCTGTTATACTGCTACTGCTCTTTGTTCCTTAATTAATGCATTTTTTACCAGGAATTCTAAATATTATTTTAAAAGAATGTAACATTGTCACATGACTGAGCTGGCCAATCAAATTTCAGAAAACTAAATCACATCACTGACAGGGAGGACCAATCAAAGCATCATTTCTCGCTTGACAAATACATCACGACAGAAATGTCTCTCGACAACTAATGATGTGTTTTCTCTGCATTTCTGGATATCTCAGCACTACCAGCTACCAACTATGATAACATTTGGTGGAAAAAATGATCTTGAACATGAACTGGAGAATGTCTTAGAAAAAACACTCCCTGCAGACCAGAGGAATGCTATGCTTTCACATCCACCCTGGACTTTTCTCTTACACATCTACTTGTGTATTCCCACAGACTTATATAAAATTTTGCTGACAAACAGTAATGGGTCTAGGGATAGTTGGAGGAAAATATATTAAGTGGCTTGGAGGATGCATCAGACTGGAAACGTCCAAATAGGGAGCGAAGCACAACATAAAAACAAGATCCCACAGAGCATTGCCTTTGGGTTTCTATAAATAAACACAATGTGTTATGGCTGAATCATGCAAAATCACTCACTGGTCAACAGGACTCTGGGCCAGTATAAGGAGTTCATCAAAAAGTTTTTTTTTTAATGTATAGTAACTTGCATAGTAGTTATGGGTATTAATTTATTTTAATAAAGCTCAGTGTTTGTCTGCTGATTTCAGCTTTACATGTCTGGCAGCACATGTCAGTTTTCAGCCCAGTGGCAGAGGAGAAAGTTTCATATGGAGAAGGACAGAACTTAATCATTTAAATGCAACAATCTATTGATTTGTGAGGATCAATGGATCCAAATTAAATATTGGGGAGTATGGCTTCCCACAGTCTTCCCTGGTTCCTAAGCCCCCGATCCCAGCATATGGATCACAGTCACCTCCTGACACGTGCCTCCCATTCCTACACCCCCAATCCCGGCATATGGATCACAGTCACCTCTTGACACGTGCCTCCCATTCCTAAGCCCCTGATCCCAGCATACAGATCACGGTCACTTCCTGACGTGTGCCTCCCACTTGTTTCCCCTGTTGTTTCCCATGAGACTGAGATCCTAAAGCACCTAACCAAAAATTCTCTCTGTCTTCATGGTGGTGGACAAGGCATACCACCACCCCCTATGGAAGCCTGTGTGACACCTCATCTTTGGCTTGGACACCAACTGGACCATCAGTGGTGGGGTAATTATTTTTATTTATATATTTCTATTTATTTATTTATTTTAATTTCATTTATTTATTTATTTATTTATTTATTTATTTATTTATTAAACTTCTGTCATGTCCGGCAGTTTAGCAAGCAGGATGTTAGTCTGGGTGCTATATTGTGCCAACACTTTTATTTTGCCAAGTGGAGCTTCGGATTAAGCTCCTCTTATTACTTGAGATATACTCTTTATTCACCGTTTTAGATTATTGCGTTATTAAGCTGGAGCTGACAGGGAAAGTTAACTGAAATAGGAGAGATAAAGAGAGGAAGAGGGGAGGGAGAGAAAGAAGAGAGGGAAAAAGAGAGAAAGAAAAGAGAGAAGAGAAAAAAAGGGGGGTCAGATATAGAGAGAAAAACAGGGAAAGAAAAATAATACATAACTTAAGAAAAAGTAGAGCAAAAGGAAAGAGTAACGAAAGGACAACTCAGCTACTGCATCTTAGTACTGGACATTGTATCATCACATCAGCTGCTATATCTGAAAAACAAGATCCAGGCGCACACAAAGTATACATACGAAGAAACCAATGGTACCATTATGACAGAGAATAAGCTTGTGCCAGTATCTGCTTCTGGAATTAAATACATTAATACCAAAGAAAAAAATACATAAGCAGACCAACAGCAACACAGACTGGATATCGCTGCACCAGTATCTGCATCTGAGAAGAAAGGCTGGAGGCCACACACACACACCCAGACAAGAAGGGGAGAGAGGGATAAAATAGAGCAAGAAAGCCCTGGGCTATCTTGTATGTGCGTGTGTGTGTGCGTGTGCGTGTCTATGTATGCGCGCGTTCTATGTGTATATGGGTGGGTGTGAATGTGTGTGTATGTGTGTGCGCATGTGTGTATGTTTGTGTGCTGTGAGTGTATGTATGAGTGTGCAGGTTAACATGGAATGATTCCCAATGAGTGTGCGAGGCCACAACAACACCGCCCCGGGGCCCCCCAGATGGCCAGAAGAGCCCCGAGTGATCATGGGCCCAGCCGCCCCACAGCAGCCAGGTACCCGGGCCGCCCACCACCGGAGGGCTGCGCATCCACCCAAGGAGACAGAGGGGAGAGGCACCAGGCGCCCTCTACCGGCGAGCACGAGCCAGGAGCCACACAGCCACAGGCGGCAGCGTGCCGGTTTCCCCCTGGGGGCCGGCCGCGCAGGCACGGATAGAGCCCGGAGTGGTGGGATAATTAGCCTGTGGGATTACTAGCCTGTGAGATTATTAGCCTGTGAGATTATTAGCCTGTGAGAATATTAGCCTGCATCGTGCCTGCAAACAGAGGCGGACAATTGAGGTCCAGAAAGTAAAAATCCAAACCAGGATTTTGTTTCAACCAACCAGTTGAGCATAAAGAGTCACTGTCACAGAGTATGCAAATGGTTGGTTGAAACAAAATCCTGGTCTGGGTTTTTACTTTCTGGACCTGAAATGTCCGCCTCTGCCCGCAAACCTGACAACGGGGGGTCTCAGGAGCCTGAACCACACAGAAAGCAGAATGCAGGCAGATAGCACTGTGTACGCAAGAGTATGTCAGGCAGAGTTAAATTACACACAGGCCTCCCTGCTGATTGATTGAAGACTACTTCCTGCCAGAATGACGCACAAGGGTAAATATATGGTAAATGAATTTAGCCACAGAACACCTAGTGCTTTAGATATAAAATAAAGCAAAAGACGTGAGAGAAAGGAGCTGACGTACATCCATAGAAAGCACAGGCGACAGTGGTGAGTAAAACATCATCAACACAGGCAATGAATGTTTCTCTGAAAAGCGGTTAGAATACTCTCCTATAGGCAGGATCGTGATGTCCTTCTTGTCATTGCTGGGTTTAAATGACCTTGGGAGCTGAAGGATAGGGAGCCACTCTGCTACCGCTGTAATTAAGCTCGGGTCATGCTGGCTTTGGCACGGCCCTTGGCGCTACGTGCACCGCGGACCTCAGAGCTCTTTTGGTATTTACATTGATATTTAGGCTGCTTCTTCTCTGGGCTGAACCTGAACGGAGGGTCGGGTATAAATGGCAGCACATCGAAGGGCAGACTCCTCCCCCTGCCGTGTCCCTAGGTGGGTCGACCCACTTCTGCTCAACATGCAGAATCCCCCTGCAGAGCTGTACTGGGATTACAAATCAGACCTGGAAATAAACATCCTGGAATTTGGGGTCCCCCATGCCCCACAATGAATGTTCAGGGTTGCTAACTCTCACACATCTGGCATGACATTTGCTTAGGGAGTGAGTGGTGGCATGTGTAGAAAAGAGTAGCAAAGACAGATTAATTAAATTTCCAGCCTGTGTTAGACTTCATCATAGACATGCCTGCCTGACTCTACAGTATGTAAGGTGGGGCAAGTGAGCTTTGTATTCAGGAGTAAACTAAGATCAGGGAACCCAAAATAGTGGGAGTGAAGCAGTGATTCAGAAGATCTTCTCACTACATCAATGAAGCACCAATGGACAACCCTCCCAGGGCCCATGTGACCCATGTGAGCCATGTGACCTCATCACAGTAAGTGCCTGTAACAGACTGTAACAGACTGAAAGACCCTGGAAGGGCAAATTAAATTTGCCTCACTGGCAATTACACCAATGTGAATTCTGCTCAGATATACTTCATATGATTACACAGACCTGATACTTTAGGTCATTAAGAAGACAAGTGAGATCGGGGGACAGTAAGATCAAATCTGTAGTTGCCATGCTTGCATAGAAAGCAGAAATGATCTTCATGCACACAACTGTAAATCATTCACTTTGATAAACAAAAATGGTATATAAAACTGCACACAGCACGGCTACCAAAGTGGAACAAGCAACCAGTATCTGGGAATTTGTTGACTTTCACAAACTTCTTCAGTTTTCTAACAGGTTAGGCAATTTGGTTGTGCTTTATCCACTCCACTCAGTGCAGAACAGGAAGAACCAATTGAAAAGATGCAGAAAATTAGCAGAGTCCCTACACTCAGAAATAAGGGTACAAATTATTGCTCGCTCAGTTCTGCTTATTTTTAGGTGCCTGTTCTTACGCTCTGAAATTACTCTTCTGTAATGGTGCAGAACAGTGCGGCATGGCTCTCCATACCCACACCTGAGTGATGAATGGGCCAATAGCAGTTAAAATAGGTCATGGTGCTTGTTGGAGGAAAGCGAAGCAGTGGGGGCGGAGTGGGGGAGGGTAGGCTAAATTTTAGGGGGGGAGTGTCAGGTTGCTCTTCCCACCTCAGGCGTGTCAACAGTACGTCAGAGCCCCCCCCCACCAACATGCTGACGTCAGCCAGATCCCACCCCCCCCCCATTTTATCAATGACCCAGCTAGTGCTTAAAGGCAGGCATGTACACCCTCCCCACACCCCCCCCCAACCCCGAGGTGGGCAACAGGGGGTGAGAATGGGCAGGTGAAAAGACAGTGGGCAGGGTTCAAAGGACGTCTGAATGGTGCTGAGGCATGTAAACTGTTGGGTGCAACAAACCCCCTGATGGTGACATAGAGGAGATACTTGTTGTTGCAACCTGCTAATGTAAAGACTGCCTTCTATTATAAATAAAAATAATAATTAATAATTAAAAGTGAATTATTATTATTATTAATGAATCACTATCAGCATGACTGTGGGAAATGGAAGGGGCCAGAAGCCGCTGTTTTTGCAGAGACAGGACAGGAAGCCACAGAGGTGCTGTTTTTGTTGTCAATGCATTCCTGTAATAAAGCTGCTTATGAAAATGAAGGCCACATCTATGAGTCCTCCGTGAGCCAGCTCTGCTCCAGAGAGCTGGAATGATGACCTGAAGTGCCAGTGATGCCAAACCGTAGCCCAGCCAAGACTAATGTCCGCATGGAACGCATACTGAAAGAAAGTGCTTCAATTTAACGGGCACATAAATCAAAAGCAAAATAACTTATTCCGCAAAAGCTTAATTATTTTTTATGTATAATTTATATAAAAGAAACCCTTCAATACTTACTAATTAACTTACTAATTCACTTAATAAATGCAAAAAAAATAAAAAGCCTCATCAAGATTCTCTCAAAATAAGATTATTTTAACGAGTCTATGTAACCCAATTATACTATTATGGCTATATTATGGCTATTATGTCATGAATATCAAATAAATTTAACTTAAACACCAATAATTAAATGACTATTGCAGCACACTAGCCCTTCTTATTCTGAACAAATGCAATAGCAGCACCTTCTAGTGTTCAGCAAAGACAACTGCATACAAAACACCATTTTTTATGATTAATTATATGTGCCAGCCTGGAAAGCATCCACGCTGTTGATCAGTTGTCCACTCGTTCTATTGTTTTCAGCAGGATGTCAATTTACAGTTCCCAAAAGCAAGTGAAATATCAGCAAGGAAAATTAATTTCCCAATGGTGTCCATCAACACAATATACTGTATACTACAGTATATCATTAAATAAGTAAAAAAAATTAAAAATAAAATAAAACTAACAACAAAACATCAAGGAGGCCAATGTAATACTTCTGGGAATATACTGCTCCAGATTCTGTTTTGGGTAATAGAGACTGCCCTGCAGTGTGTTGGCCTCTTGTTAAATGAACTTTCACTAACAGGTGGCACCACCTGCAGGTCATGCCCGGAAGTGCTGCCGGAATCCTGACTCAGCTTGTCTGATTGATTCGGGCTGTTTGTGACAATGCAATGCATGTCACTATGGAGATGGGAAGCATATGGTGGGGGGGCGGTGATCTCAATGCAGATTAATTGCAATGTCTGGTGGACAGTGCTTATAACTACTCTAAAAATACCCACTGCGGGCACTCCAGCCCCACCCCATGTCCCCAGTATCTCCATCCCTTAACTTATATTGATGTGTAGCATAACATTTCTTTTAAAACAATATATAAATACAAACACATCATGCCACCAGTTTCCCATTAGCGCTAAGAGATTCATCACATATGAGGTTTTAGCTGGGAAGATGAGAGCGGATTTTGTGCTGAGGCTACAGTAAAAAAAATAATTATTATTTGCTGATAGGATTCAGACATTCAGACAGGGTGCTGTGCACAGCACATGCCGGACACCTCTCTGCCTAGGAGGAAAGAGATGGAGCTGACAGCAGCATTGAGGATGGGCAGCGGGAACCGGAGAGGCCAGAGAAGGCAGAGCAGGCGGGAGGCCTGCCTCCCCCCCAGCAGTGGGCGGCATGCCCCAGAAGGAGCACTGTGACACTCATGTAACAGGTGTGCACCAGAGCTTCCAGTGCCCCCCCACCCCCCACCAGCTACTCTGAACTGAGAAACTCTTCTCCTATCTGTTCCCCTCCCAGCTTCTGATGTGATTGGAACTGGAGCCTGTTAATTTTGGGTTCAGGTCAGCAACGATCCTAGGATTTGACCTTTAGGGCCCCCCCCTGGGGAAATACAAGACTATTTATCCCCCAAATAAACAGATCTTTGCATTTAAATTATTAATTTGTGTCCCCCCACCAGTATAAAACTCTCTGCTACGGACCTGCGCCTATGGATGGGTCTATAGCATCAGGCAGGGAGTGTTGAACAGTACTGAAACCGCTCCTGGTAACCTGCTACTGGCTTGTAATGGCAGACATGGCTCTAGGACACCTGGGATGGCTGGGATCCCTGCATGATCCATCAGCAGCCAAGCCACGAGTCGGGGCAGATCAGGTTAGCGGGTTAAGTGGGAGTTAACTCAGCACGACAGCCTGCGCATTTGGGATCAGAGCGTGCTGACACAGAAAAGCAGCTTTGAAGCGCCGATTTGTCTTCAACTGCGTATTTTAAGACCTATGGGATTTCGACATTTTCAGCATATATCAAATGCCCTAACAGATGGCCTGTAAAAATGGAATAGATGCCATACAAAATCCACCAATGAACCGATCGAAGGGGCATGGTAAAAGCACCCACTGGCATCAAAGTGGGGTGTCGATGGAGGGGGGGCTGTGCCCGTTACCTGGGTAACCTTCTCTGTGACGTGGTGCGTGCGGTCGATCAGCTTGCAGGGAGCGATGATGTCCTTGTCTCCAGGAGGTAGGGCAATAAGGGGGTCCGGCTTGCACTCCACAAAGTTGAGGGTGATCTGTGGGATCTTGCTGATGGTCCGGTAGCGCATGAGGTCCGAGTCCGAGGTAGAGTTGAGGATGTTCGATTTGTTGTTCACTGCGCCTGTGTGGACATTACCAGCGGGGGGGGGGGGGGGGGGGGGGGGGTGTGCTTGAAAAGTAGAGTCACATGGGTCCAAGGTCTGTCAGTCCTGCCTCATCACAGCTACAGGCCTTGCTGGTCTCAAGGCAAGATCTGTAGTGGAATATCTAAGTCAAAACTACGGAGCTTTGCAATCAGATTCAGATGGGATTTCAGGCAGAAAAGCTAGCCCTTTCTGCATAACTCACCTGAACATCTACAGCAACTTCGGTCCTGGTGAGCTATTATCCAGTAGGTTTTTTTATCATTCTATCTGGCATCCGATGAGCCACACCTGATATTACCTGGTATTTATGTGAGAACAGGCTCATCAGAAGGCAAGTACGATTGAAAACCTCCAGGACAGTAGCTTTCCTGGACTGGAACTGGAGACTACAGTAG
This sequence comes from Hyperopisus bebe, assembly GCA_026777045.1. NCBI lineage: Eukaryota > Metazoa > Chordata > Actinopteri > Osteoglossiformes > Mormyridae > Hyperopisus > Hyperopisus bebe. The sequence continues at coordinate 11,806,942 of JAODJW010000033.1, forward strand.
CTTTACTTTGTTTGTAAATTGTACCAGATCATTACATCAGTAAAGGGGCCTCCCTGTATGCTGTACAAATCTCTTGCTGGCCTTTTGATGCCAGGATAATGGCTAGTGATACCCAAAGTGGCTTCAGGAGCCACTTGCTGTATTTTCTGACTCCACTAGATGGTGCTCTCTGTTTAAGAAAGGGCTCAAAGGAAGCCAAGAGCACCATCTAGTCAAAAAATGGTTCATGACGCTTCATTTGACCATCACTAATAATGGCCTCTGGACCACGCAGGATTAACAGGAAAGGGCGGGGGTTACCTGTGCTACCAGAGCGGACCTTGCGCTCCCACTCAGGCCTCATGGCCTCAATGTCATCAACGGAGGAGGCGCGCCGCATGCTGTGGAAGCTCTCCCGCGAGCGGCTTTGAGTCAGGCTGCAGTTGGACACGGAAGTGTCTGGGTCGAGGTGGTGTGGATGCACGGGGAAGTCGGCAGCCGGTGGCCGTGGTGGCGTTGGAGGCCGGCTCTCCAGTAGTACCCTCCGGCCCTCCGGCTCGGGCAGGGAGATGAGCTCGTCCAGCACTAGGGAGTCACGGCTGGGGTGGGAGGCCCTTGGCACACGAGCTGCCTCAGGGTCGTCCTGGAGGGACTGCCTGCTGTTTGCCAGGGAGCGCAGGAGCGGGAGGCGTACCCTGAAGCCACGAGAGCGACCTGCGGAGAAAGGGAGCACGCGAGGTGTAAAAACTTCTAAAAGATTCATGTAAAAGTACACTGCACTGGCACTGTACACTTTTGTGTTCCACTTGTGTTCACCACTGGCCATTTCTGTAGAAGGGAATGACACAGGAGTAAACAGAACGCCATGCAAAGGCAAACGCAGCATCAAACTGCATATTTCATCAAAACTGAGTTATGACTGAAATTGGGTCTCTTAGGCTCTGTTTTGTCTATTTACCTACCTACTACACATATGGGAGGACAGTCAAAAACCTTTGCAGCCCTTTTCCCTGAGTTTCAGTGTCACTGTAGTTGCTGCATTTTGCCTCTGTGGGCCAGAGACAGAGAGACTGGCTGGGTTCCCACCTGCGGAGAGCCAAGGGATGGACAGCTTGTGGTTGAGTTCTCGGCTGGACTCGCTGCGCTTGTCCTCGCTCATGACCTCGAAATTCAGGATGAACATGATCACCATGCCATCCTCGTTCTTCACCGGGACCACATCCACTGTGCAGAGGAAGCACACGCCTGTGGGGGTGAGAGGCCACAGGACGGTCACGCAGGTGGAAGCACAGGGAGGTATGCAAGCACAGGGGGCTAATTCTATAAAGCACAAAAGTCCTATTAGGTATTTTAGAAGCCTTTAAGCAGAGGCGGTTCTCAGGAGGGGGCGCGGGGGGGGTCACTCCCCCCCCACCCTGTAGCCCCTCTAAATACAATGCTATTTGGGTCTGAAATAAATATATTATTATTATGACTATTATTATTATTTGCATTTATATATGTGAGCTAAACATTTGTGCACTGAACAGGCGAAACACAAACATAAGCACATTTTCTTTATGGACTCTTAACACAGGTGCACCAGGTGGTCAAATCACTTCAGTTGGTGAAAAGCAAAGTTAATGACAGAAAAAATAATCAGGCCTGAGGAAGCAAGACAGTCTAAACAAGAAATTCGAGTGTGTTACATATTTCAACATAAACTATAAAATGTGACTACAAAGCATTGTATAAATAACATTGGTTTTTCACAATTGTCTTTTGCTTCTTTATGCTGGCAATCTAGTGTAAGTAATACTTGGAGCACATTAAGGTCAAATGCATTTGCCCCCCCCTAACAGCACAATGGGTCCTGGTCTGGCCCCCACTGTTGTAATTGTCTGTAAGGACTTGTGATGGAGGCACCAAGGAGGTGATGGCACAGACTTAGGGTGGAGGCAACAAGAAAGTGATGGTACAGATTCAGGGTGGAGGCACCAAGGAGGTGATGGCACAGAATTAGGATGGAGGCAACAAGGTGATGATGGCACACACATCTTGGCAAACATGTTTAAGCTGAGCTGCCTCAGAGAGATGCCCATCTGTACAAATGGAAAGAAACTCAAAAGCTGCGTGGATAATGCAAAGGAAAAATAACACCAATAATTTTGCTTGTGTTTTCCATTGTTTTGCCTACATACAATCAAAATAAATCAGTTTCTCATGAAAAATCATATGAGGCGAATCCAAAACACCACCGATGTCCCCAATCTGTAGCTCTCCTGGCTGTAAGGGATTAGCCAAAACCCATTTTTATAATTATGTGACACGAATGTTGTTGCTCTCAATAAACAAAATGTACATAAAAAACCCTTTTCTTTGTGATGGTATTTATCCAAAACAAAAAAAAATACCTAAAAAACACGAGCATTGTAGCTTGTGCTGTTTGAAAAAAAAAATACTTTCTGCCAATGCTACTAGGGAGTTTTACTTATGGCAACCTAGTAAAGAAAGACCTCCAAAATTTGCAGGGTCATAAGCTCCCAGGATCTTGTGCATTTCAAACATAATCATGTCCATCGAATGCCCTTCCAACACAAAATAAATATTTCCGAAGCTCGCTTGCTAATCTATAAGAGGAAAACACCCAATTACAGTTTCTGGACATATCAGCCCCATTGTGGGGACTCTCCATTCCAACAGAAAGTGGTTTTACCTGAACACCATTTGTTACCTGGCCTCCCACTCCAGACCAATGCTTCTCACACAATCACGCTTCTCAGTACCACCTTCACACCATCATGTTCCAACAGACTGCTGTTCCACTCTTCTGCTCTTGGGTTGAGTTCAGCTATTCTTTTCTTCTTACACTCATGTTCCTCAATACTGCTCTTACACTGTCATGTTCCACTGTTCTTTGCTTGTGCATGGTCGTGTTCCTCTGTTATCCGTGATATTACCACCACATCGCCAACCCCTGCCATTATAGGCTGGGGGAGGAGATTGAACTCATTTATAATCTCAGTAGGGAAAAAAGCACATGTATAAGAGAGATTACAGGTCTTCCCATAACATTTGCCTTATTATGGGAATGTTCACTACCACCCTCAGTTATATTCTTATCATTGTGGGGACTCTCCATTCATTTTATGAGCATAACCCTAATCCTAACCTAACCCTACCATTTTCTCAGCCCTACCCTTAACCATAAGTAAACAAAGAAAACACAAGACCTTTGGCTATTATAGTTTTTGACTACATTCACAGATTTTTTAAAGTTGAGGTTTACATTGTGGGGACCTGAAAAATGTTCGTTCAAACTAAAAAGTAACAGTAAAAATAACATTTTCTTAACACAATACAGGAAATACACACCCATTGGACCTCTTGAGTATCAGCTCGGTTCTGGTACCGCTTGTGTGCATTACTCTGATGAAATAATGCCATGTTCCTCTTTGACTGAGCGTCTGCATTTTTGTAGGAAATGGTACAGAGCAGGGGGTGGTACTTGTATGTTGCTGGCAGATTGCATGATCTGACATGAATTTTAATCCTTGTGATAGACTCGCACAGCTATACCACTCTCTCGTGTCCAGAACAAGGATTAGTATCTAACAAGAAAGGGATTTCAATTCAATTTATTACACTTTCTCATCCTTTTCCACTCTAAATGTATAACCTGGACTGCCCTGTCAATCCCCCGTTCACTCTGACCAATGACAAACACGTTTCTGTTTTAATGTCTCTGAAGTGGGGCTAAACCAGAAAAGCTGATATATGATTAGGTCCATTTCTTAGCTGATGGAGAACCCAAGTTCCCCAGTGAAACATGCAAAAATAAACTCCACCGAGTAGCTGTCACCCTCGATCTTGTTTTTGTGGCCGGAATCTGCATCGTGTGGTCAGCTTGTCATTATAAATCTCTTCGGGCAATTAAAAGAGAGGAAAAAAATCAATACTATATTTTCAGCTTCTATTCTGACACACAGTACTACTAATTATTGCCAAACCACCGCGCTCAGTGGGGGAGACACTGCATTATCAGCTCATTTAGCATCTTGGAGACAACTGCTTCGCGTGTGGCCCTTTAGGTAACCGTTTGGGAAACGTCCCACTGTCAGCACTTCAAAAGGTCTCCCTTTGAACTAAAGCCTCCAGAGAAGGAAAACACAGAATTAAATCTATGTGGCTGGTCTTTCTGTAACTCAAATAACCATTAATTCTACATTGTATTTGCACTATTTTGCTGCTTAATGAGGCTCTGACTGCCGGGGTCAGTTCCATGCAGACACAGAGGCTCTACAAGCGACCTTAAACACAATTTAACCTTCAAGAGAAAAACACAGGTCTTTTTATTGGGTTACAGGGGGCTAGGATCCCAGGGAAGGTTGAGATTATCCCCGAAAGATCTTATCACAGATAGGTGGGGATCAAAGCAGATTCAAAAGTGTGGAAATGGGGCAATGTCTCAATGTCTCAGGTAACCTACAGAAACGAACCTATCCAATCACTAGATATTGATTTGCCAAAGAAACATGATCTAGAAAATGTAACAAATGTAGTAAAAGTAACAAATGAGGTTGAAGAACAGAAACAGCGCCTCCTGCTGAATGAATGTGAAAAGAGGGGACCATTTTCAGTATTCAACATACATTTGGAAACATATTGGTCTATCATATAAGTAATATAGGATTATAGCATAACCAACAGTTTTGTATCTCTATTATAAATAATCAATCCACCCAACCAAATTAACAAGGTGCTAAATAAATATCACAAACTTAAACAATTGTAAAGAATCATTTATTTCTGGCATTTCCTGGTGTTTGCATTACGCCCGTCTATACACTGCCTAGGCACCTACCTGTATCCCTACTTCCTCACATACTATATACCCTCATTGTTTTCTGACATGCTTCTAGGACCGGGTTCTTCAACTCTGGACCTCGATTCCAAATCCAGGCTGTGTTTTCAGTTCTCCCAGGTAGTTGCATTAATTCTGATTGGTCAGAGGCTTCACACCTGACTGACAGGTAAAGGAAGGCTGGAAAACCAGCAGGGCTTGGACCTCGAGGACCGTGAGTTGAAGAACCCTGTTCTAGAAGTTTCCTAGTTTCCTTTGCAGGTGGTGCAATTTCTTAAACCACTTTCCATGCCCTCATCAGTCAAAGTACTTCAGAAGTGATGTTCTTGCATTCGTGGGCTGTGTCTGTAGAGGAAGCTAGCTTCCCCTCTTCATTTATCAGAGGCACTTCTGATCGCTGCATTAGGCTGTGATTTTTGCCACAGTCGCCATGAGAGCGTATTAGCTTGTCTGTTGGTCTGTCATTTTCATATTGGGCTCACGCTGTCCCATATCTACAGTCCCACTGTTCAAAAAAGCAAACAAAAGCATGGTAATTAATCAAAAACACGTTCGTATGAATAACATAGTTGCAGGGGGACCGTAAACCTCTCCACAGCCACGCCCAGCCAAACCGTGCTGATCTGGTACCACATTCTGAGATTAAAGTGAGGATAAAAGGAGAAGCTCTCTGAAGGAGAACCTCTGTGAGATACTGAATCTGATTGTTGCTGAAATGTGTGGCTAGGTGATCTCCTCTGCTGCTGATCCGATCTGTGGTCTTTATTCAAAACTTCAGTTAATTAAACCTGCTATATGTGGTGGATTAGCACCCTGCCGTGGGTTATTCCCTGCCTTGTGCCTGTAGCTTCTGGGAAAGGCTCCGGACCCCCACAACCATGCACAGGACGAGCCATGGCCATCGTTAGGATAGTCTGATCACTTAGGGTTATAGCCCCGAGTACAGTGGTACCTCGGTTCTTGAACTTAACCCGTTCCGGACTCCGGATCGAATCCTAAAAAGTTTGAGTTCTGATTAAAATTTTCCCATAAGAAATAATGGAAAACCAATTAATTGGTTACCGGCCCCCCAAAAATACACCTATGTTTTTTAGCATTTAAACACAAAATAAACAGGATAAAACAAGAAGAGCATTTTTTTCTTAATGGCTTCCAAAACGATAAAGAT
>JAODJW010000033.1:11825371-11836634 GCA_026777045.1 Hyperopisus bebe
TTTGACATCAGTGATGCAGTGAAGATACAGTCTCTTTATTTCTTGACGCCAACCCTCCCCATTAATCCGGGCTTGGGGCCGGCACCTAGTTGAGCTGGCGTGCTCCCTTAAGTGGCTGGGTTAGGCTAAACTATATACATATTTAAAAAGACTACAATAAAACATCCCAAAATATGTAGTCTAACAAAACGCAGTTTAAAGTAGGGCGAAATTGCAAACAAATTAAAAGGCCCATGGCATATAATCAGGCTATATCCAACAACTGGAGTACCCAGAGAAAACCCCACAACAACATGGGGAGAATGTGCAAACTCCACACACATGCAACCCATGTCAAAGACTCGATATATAGGTGCTGTCAAATGATTAAATTTTTAATCAGATTAATCACAGGGTTGCTGTGGATTAATTTCGATTAATCTCGATTAAATATCATTCATTTTTAATCTATATTAATCACATTTCATTTTGCATGAGCAAACAGACTCAAGAAAAAAGGGAATATGTATGCATTTAACATGTTTACTGAACATCTTAAACATGAGTCGGATGCATTCCATCTGCCACAGAAGTGCAATATACCATGGACCCATATCAAAAAGCAAGATTTTCTGGTTAGCCGGACAACTTGTCAGATTTAAGGTACCTCAGTTTAAATGGTCTTTAGCTTCGTTCACTTACAATTATCCCAAACAACCGTAAATCCAACAAATAATCCGACTAATCATGAAATCCAATTCTAGCCTGCTTAATTGCCATTGTTAGCAATATCAGTTGAACACATTACGCTCGGTGCTTTACGTATAAAACTCCGTAGCAACACGTCCACAGATAAGTTGGACGGTATAGTGTGTACGACTGATTTAATGAGCCACAAATGAGAAGTAGTGCTTAAACAGTATAAAACTACAACTTTCCCTTCTGCTGATAAAAGGTGCAGCCATCTTGGATTCTTAACTCGGGATCCTCTGTGCTGCTCCAGGATCTCTGAAAAACGGGACCGTGCAAATGGAAGGATGGTAAATGGAACACACCAAAACTGCCAGAAATGGGTTGACAGAGACATTTGAGGGATTTTGAGTCATTCTGCACTGCAGATGGGTTTACATATATATATGGTAAATGGACTGCATTTGTATAGTAAATGGACTGCATTTGTATAGTGCTTTTTTCCAAAACGCTTTACAATTCATGCCTTGCATTCACCCATTCACACACGCATTCACACACTGGTGGCGGAGGCTACCACGCAGGGCGCCAACCAGCACACCAGGAGCAATTCGGGGTTCAGTGTCTTGCTCAAGGACACTTCGATGGGGACAGGAGGACCCGGGGCTCGAACCTGCAACCCTCCAGTTGCGCTACCTCCTGCGCCACCATCGCCCCTTTATATAAATAAATAAAACACCACAGCTGGGAGCCACATGCTGTATGACTCTGTGCCCCCTCCCCAGGAAGAGGGGAGCTGAAGGGGAGATCTGTCCTCAAATCGTGACTCCCTGCACCACCGGTTCACTGGGCACTTATGCTAATACCACCTGCCCCCGGTTGATCTTCCGTGTATCGGAGACAAGGCAAATTACGAAGATCTGGGTTCATCTGCATAATGATGACAGAGCTGGGTCTCTGCAGTGACCCAGAGTTTTGAGAGAGCAGAGCAAGCACAGGTTAGAAATAAAACTCAGAAATGGTAGCGGGTCATCCCAAAGAAAAATCCATCCATCCATTCTCCAGCTGCTTACCCAGGCCAATCGAAAAATAAACAAAACAAATATTGGCACACTGGCCTCACACCTCCAGGGTTGGGGGGTTTGAGTTCCACATACAGCTCTGTGTGTGTTTTCATGCTCTCCCTGTGTTTATGTGGGTTTCTTCTGGGTACTCCACTTTCCTCTTGTAGTCCAAAATCAGGCAGTCGGGAGAGCTGGCATCCCTAAACGTGTGTGTGTGTGCCCTGTGATGGACTGGAATCCCATCCAGGGTTCCCCTCCCTTATGCTCTGCATTTTCCAGGAAAAGCTCCAGGTTCACAATGACCCTGCACTGGATAAGTCATATAGAAGATGGATGGATGCATAAGTAGTTAAAGGCATTATAAAACTGCTGCAAATGTTGATTCTTAGGGGCAGGCCTTATCTCCAAAAGACTGGGTTTGATCCAGCAATACCTGTTGAACAAGCAGCCCACTTTGAGTTTCATGTGGTAACCCAGGAGTAGACTGTGAAAGCAAGTGACTAAGCAAGCGATTCACAATACGACAACCTCTCTACTGTCACCAGCAGTCACTCCCTGGTCCACTAGAGTTCTTTCTCTCTCTCTCTCTCTCTCTCTCTCTCTCTCTCTCTCTCTCTCTCATTCAGCCTCTCCTTCACACCTCATCCAGGCTGGGATGAGCAGAGCTGGCAAAGCTGAGAGGCAGTGATCCAGAAAGTACAACAAAATTAGCTGTAACACAGTGAATCCCCCCAATAAAACAGGCTGCCGAAACTTCAGTGTAATCTCCCCTTGAAGCTGGGCTTCTCATCATTGTGCTGTCTGCTGTGCCTGGAGACTGTATCTCACAGTATACATTGAATGACAGACCTACATTAAAATGTCAATGTTGAAAATGTCAGTGTCAAAAAAAAATCAGTGTTAAAAACAATAAAGAAAAGGACACTATGAGTTTGAATTGCTTGAGATTTTTTGTATCGAAAGACTAGAACTTGAGACAGTAATATGGATTCATGATGTAGATTTCTCTTGTTCGAGGGGAAGCCCTGATGAGTATACAAAGGCTTGGGGGAATCTGGAAGCTCAACTGTGGGACAGCGAGAGGAGGACACTGGGGAGGAACCCAATACCAGACTGATCCAATTACAGGCCGCAAAAATCTAATGTGAAAAAGTATAGGCCGGCGGCCACTGAGATGGAAGTGGGCAAACATGAACTGGCCAAGCTCAGCAATGGGGGGGAGGTGGTGCCAGCAACTCTGACTGGATGGAGAATCTGTGGACTGGACAGCTTGGGCTTGATCTGATTTATTATTTCCCTGTGCATGGAATTGAAACTGAGGGACAATTAGGGGCAATTTAATTCCATCTCAGCACACGAGGGTAAAATGCAGATAGTGAACCTGCTGGATAGCTGGGCAGAAGGGGAGACAGCACATGAAAGAGAGTGACAGACTGGGACCCCAGAGACGAGCTGACCTCATCCAAACAAGGTGACTTTGATTTTAAAAGATGTCTGCCATCCCTAAAAGTAACCATCTACTACCGCTTGTCTGACCTTGAGTTCGATGAAGCAGGCAAAGGGGTTTTTTTTTTTAAACCATGGCGGTTTTCTGGGACCACTTCCGACCACTGAAATAAGACAACACAAGAGCTGAGAGTCACAGAGTACTCAACTGGTTTGTTAAAACAATATGCTGGTCTGGATTTTTACTTTCTGGACCTGAAATGTTCACCTCTGGTGTGCAGCCTCACTGAGTTTGGAGCTCTACAAAGGTCATAGAAAGAGGCATCCTCTTCACAGTGGACACACATGCTCCGGATTCTTCCCACAATAAAGAGCCTAGCACTCAAGTCAAACCACCGACCCTAAAGGTCAGAGTGCTACCTACTGAGCCCCCCTCTCCCATATAAATAGAATAGAAAGGTCGGCTTAAATGGTAAAGAGCAGGGGTCTCAGGGCAAGTCAGGTGCAGACATGAACACACATAAAGTAAAATAATTGTAAGGCACACAAAAAACGATGATAATTAACACACAACAAGGGTTGTGGATCCAGGGACAGGCTTTGTCTGCCCCTGGAATGTATCCTGCACCTTGGTCTATCCAGCTCCTACCCCCAAACAGGACACAGTGAGGCTCTGAGCAGGTGAGGGGAGCCTCATTCAGTGTCTCCGCAGTCAGCCGAGGAGGCCAGCAACAGTGTTCGGATTTTCATTACCACCGGGTGCAGAGTCCGGTTACCCGAAGGTAAAAGTCAGGCATTTAACACAGAAAGTGTACACTTACAGCTGCTTTACACGGGCCGTGTGTCACCTTATGGACATTTTAAAGGCGCAACGACTGTTAGTGCCCCAACATGAGTAGAATCGCAACATTTTTGAATAGCTTAATATAAAATACAGTCCCATATAGGGGATATAATTAGGTTCATCGTGACCCTATACTGGATAAGCGACAATGGAATATGAAGGGATGCACAGTCCAGTATAATTCATTTAGGGACGGTCTAAAAGCTGCCTTGCAAATGTCAATTGTAAACTTGAATAACATGTTGATGTGAGTTATATTCTGCAGATAAGTAGATCTGGATTTTCCGATGGTGACCTCGAGTTGCCAAATTATTCACAGGCGTGCCTGTGTGTGCGTGCCCTGCAATGGGTTGGCACCCCATCCTGGTTATTCCCTTTCTTGCACCCATCACCTCCAGGATAGGCTCTGGACACCTACGACTCTGCATATAGAACAAGTAGGAACAGAAAATGAATGGATGGATCCAGTATGAAAGGGGAGGTGCAGAGAGGTCCTGTCCGAGGGAGAAGCCAGGCTGTGGAGTCAAATGACAAAGTGGCATACAGGAAAATAGCTCAGGATGATGACGTGGTGTGTCCAACCCATACATCCCTAAAGTGAAACATCCATGTGCTGGTCACACACACAGCCAGCCCACCTGGAGCTGTCTGGTTCGAGGGCCGCTAAGCCTCCTCTTCCCTTGAGATCACAGGAGCTCCACTAACGCTGGAAGCAGCATTTTGGTGGAGAACGGCAGATAAAATGCAATGCAAGCGAGACTTGAGCTCAGCCAATCCGGTCGTCAGGGGGGATTTATCAGGAGAAAGAGAGCGGCTTGAAAGGGTGAGATGGAGCTTTACATGAAAGAACCCAAAACAGGGGAGTACGATTCCCGAGCACTCGGTAAACATGAGGCTGATGGGGGACGAGGCTAGAGAGACCGTGAAAGCAGCCATCACCCTCACGGCCATTACCGTGCCTCCCACTCTCCCTCAGATGCTCTTGGATTTCATCCTGAGAAAGAGTGACACTCACCTTTGCCCACCGATATGGGCCTGGCAACTGTCACCATGGTGCTGCCCGCTTGCTTGACTAGCTCTTCCATACTGCTATGCTAAAGATCATTTACAGCAGTGTTTCCCAATCAGGTCCTCAGGTACCTGCAGACAGTCACCATTTCTGCTCCCTACTGGGAGCTGGGAGGGAGCAAAAATGTGGACTGTGCAGCAGGGAGTTGGAAAGGAGCAAAAGCGTGGACCATCTGTGGGTCCCTGAGGACCTCATTGGGAAACACTGATTTACAGCATTTACGGCCAAGTTTGCTAACCTAGCATGGGAGATACAGCCTTTCGGAGGATGCTCAGCAATGAGAACATTCCATTAAAGCCCTGCCTCACACCAGCCCTCAGTGGACTTCTCAAATGATCAAAATTGCAAGGCTTACCTCTTGTGTTACCAGAGTATGTTTCTTAATGTCTCTCTTAATTGCCAATTATCCTGCCTTGATTCCGGTCATGTGCTTCACCTGTGCTTTATCCTATATATGTGTAGGTGTAGGCTCAGGCTGGCGAGTTCAACATGAGTTCCATACAATAGTGGGTAGTGTTACTTTTGCTCCTGTTAGTATAGATGATGTTATGTCAGCGGTCATATCCTCCGTGTTCCCTCAATTGTATTAATCTACCTTGTTTGTCACTCAATAAATCTCACTGACTTGCATTTGCATCCTGGTCTCCCTACACCCATGCCTGGATGCTATGTGACAAAAATGGACAAGAGGACAAAAGACCTACTGTGCTCATTTTCTTATACAAGCTCAAAAGCATGTGTTTGTTTAGCTCTCCCTGGTCATGATTTTACAGTAAAAACAGCATTTTTTATAAACACTGATCAGAGAGGTCAAAGTTACAAAGTCCCAAATGTTATCGGCAAATAGAAAAAACAGCGGCAGCTTTACAGCCCACAGAAACTCTGCAGAAACTTTATTGACCCACTGTGTTCAGTTTTGATGAATACCGGGCTTGTTAAACTGCTTTTTACAAGATGCTGCACTTTAAAAGGACACATGTGGCATAGTTTCCTTTTTAATTTCTGCTTAATCCGCCTGGTAAGGCTACAGGAATCACAATATGCGCATGAGGGGAAAGCTTCCTGATCCAAGGACCATCTCCCTGTATGACAGGTCCCCTCACCTCATGCCATGTGTTATCTACAGAGGAAAAGGATGAGCAAGGACTGGGTGGGAGTCATGCTGGTGGGACTCTGCCAGATCCCCTGGGTACAGCCATGTGCTGGTGATGACGTGAAGGATGACCAACTCTCTAGACCGCCTACTCTACAGAGGTCAGGCAGATGGAGGACAGTCAGAATGCATGGCGTGCAGAAGGACAAGAGATAAGGATAGCGGGACAGAGGACAGACAGAAATAAGCCGTCATCATTTACAGGGAACATGTAACTGTACAGAGAAGGGACAGTTTGAGGACAGTTATAATATCTATGGGACAAAGATAAGAAACAGACAAACTCTACAGGGGCCAGACAGATAGAGGACAGTCATAATGTCCAGGGGACACAGATAGGAAACAGGCAAACTCTCCAGAGGCTAAACAGATAGAGGACAGTCATAATGTCCAGGGGATACAGAAAGGAAACAGGCCAGACAGAAGAGGGCAGAAAGACAATCGTACAAATACAGACAGAAAGACAAATTGAAAATTGACAAATAGAGGACACTGACAGGACAGCTCTCACACACACTCTTTGTGTTAACTGAAACAACTAAAACTGAAAATCTCCATGGCACTGCAGTTAAGCCACCAGATAAGCTAAATTACCAGGCCTTATGTTAAATACTCAAAATCAGTTTTTCCAGCGCAATTTTTAGTATATCTGTACTTGCCTCACAACAATGTTTTGATAGGGCAATCCTTACAGAAACAAACAAAAGCACAATAAGATCACAAGTTCTGTTATCTGTCTTATTAACTGGAAATATTGCAGCTTCAATAAGACGTTAACTTTATTTCCTTGTTCCAGTAAAGGATGATTTAAAGCATTTTGTGGAATAATGAGCATTTTGCTAATTTCCTGCCCTGTAATTTCCTGCAGAGTGCTATGAGACGGGACAATGGTGATCATATGGTCAGACGATTGAGAATTGGTTGGGAGGAGGCTACAGGAGGTTTCAGGGTTACATCCTCTAAATGTGCTCATTAATCTCTAATTCAGATCACTGCTAATGGGGGCCTAATTGCAGTCCTTAATGGCAATATTGGAGAGCACCAAATCCAATGACTTGCCAGCGTTACAGCATGCCAGGGCTGCAGTGAAACATATTGCAAATTTGTGCCATTCAGAATAGTCTCACTGGGTTCTGGAGCAAGTTGAGAGGATGTCGACGTGTCTGGATTACATTATTCAGCTATGAAAGAATACTAGATTTACTCTGTAATGCTGGCAATTTTGCACGAGTGTGCGTCCATTCCCTATAGCAGACGATAAGCATCGATACGGATGGTCTGCTACATTTATACTGCCGCAGCGGTGTGAAGATGCGATTTCTCCAGCCATGACTGCTGATGCGGAAACCTGCTATTGGGAAACCCTTGTCCGTCGCGCCTCTCCACTTCAGGAAATGTTGTGTGCCCCCTGCTGGCAGTTATAGACATGCTTTTATGTTCACTTTTACCAAACACTATCATTCATGCTGCTACAGAGCTGGCCTTAGAGTCAGCCTTGTGTCCCAGGGCCAACTGCCGTCAAGTGTCTGAGGGGCTGGAAAAAGTCTGAGACAGAAATGAATAGGGGAAAGGACAACGCTGATGCTGCAAAAGTAATTAGAGGACAAGCAATAAAAACAATGAGACTAAATATTGACTTCTTTTTAAATGAAGAATTACAGATGCCTGATGGAGATGGGGGCAATTCTTCAGGATGACGTCACCAGCCTCCCAACAGCGCGAGACGGGGGTGGAGGAGGAGCGGGCAGTACACAGGCCCGTAAAGCTGCAAAGTGGCCCCAGAGCAGGGGGGAGGGGGGCCTTCTGGGAAAATCCCCAAGGCTTAAAGGTCACTCACTGTTCATAGGACACGCTGCATTTCACAGCTGTTTAGAAGGAGGCCTCCTTCAGCTGCAGAAAGGTCGCCTCATGGTGGTGGCCGCCTGGGAGTGCGGTCTGCCGGATGAGGATGGCTGTGCAGTCACCATTTCCTTGAGTAAATGCTACCAAGCGGAGAAGGAAGGATGGTGTGGTGGTGGTGGGGTATCATGTCAGCTTACAAGGAGCAGTGAAAAGCCATCGTGTTTTTTAGACTTTTTAAAACAGAGATGACGAAGTAATCCGTAAGAGGGCGAAATCGCGTGAGCGGCTCCTTCAGACGCGATGACAGGCTTGCTGATGGCGCATACGTTCGCTCGAGGGGTTTTCCATACATGCCATCTCCGTGAAAACAAATAACTCCCGAGAAAGAGCCCTTAAAGAGGCATGCGACATACAGCCGGGAATGGAATGCAAGTTTCATCCTCGCCGTTATGGCACTACCACAGCAATATAGCAAACGCGCTAACAAATTAGGTATATTTACTGGCCTCCCCAGTGAAAGATCGCTGTCTGCTCACGGCCGCGGACGTTCCCGGAAATCGGGAAGCGATTATGGGTGTGCTTGTAAAGCGCAGCGTTACGGATTACTCGAAAAAACGAATTTTCCATCTTAATATAACAGTAAACAAAATAATAAGTCCTCGTTAGACAGCCACCTCTGCGTCTCCGCCCTCCCTGGTGGGTCGTTTTCCGCAGCTTAAGCAAACTGTCATTTTACACATCAGGCACCGACAGGCTGGCAGCTGCCGAGGAGTCGTAAGGAGTCTGAGCAGCGTTCCTGACTTCAGATTTTACTTTTAATTTGTGCTGCACACTCGACTTCCAAGGATAATTAATTGCCCAATTATTTCACCCTCATGCAAAATTAAAAGAGCGAGTCATTCGTGATTTATTTGCACGTAACTTATTTTCTAAACACGATTAACTCGGGACTTAGCACATATAACACCGGAAGCTCAAACGACTTGTTAATTACATGCCGGTGCGCCAAAATTTTCCTTTATATTTCTGCTGCCTCTTAGACAAAAACAACCACGGCGTAATGCCAAGCTTATCACTCCACTCTTTATGATTTTTTTTTTAAGAAAAGCATAAGGTCGTATTGTAATTTCCAACCATCTTCCATAACTACTTATCCAGTAGAGGGTTACCCAGAGTCCACACACACACACACACAAACAAAATCCTGGCAGGAATTGATCCCACAACCCTACATGACCACCAATTTATTATTCTTTAAACAGTATATTCTTGTATTGCAGTTTATTGCACATTGCAATTTAGTATTACATTATATCCTTTGTATAGCATTGTGTCTTTATTGTATATGTACAGTTTGGTGTCACTTTTGTGTTTCCTGCTGCAGCTCTCTTTGAATTTCCTTTGGGATCAATAAAGCACTACTACTTTATTAATAAGTGAACTATTGGAGAGAATAGGTTTGTTATCTAGTGAGAAAAAAACATAACTCTCCTCCAAAATTCATGAAACAAACTCAACTAAGAAAACTGAAGGGAACTGAGACAGAGTAGTATCACCATGCTGATGCTCTGATTTACTTTTATTACTCTCCAACAGGGGCCTAAATGGGGTCTAAATGAGGGCTGGTGTTTAAATTTACAAATCCGCAGAAAACAAAATGATGCCAGTTCACTAATACTGGGATTAGACAGCTTCCCCCTAGTCCTCAGTGAAATGTGGGAACCTTTTTCAATTTCCAGTAGAGGATCAATGAGAACAGAGCAGCGGGATAAAAGTCCAAACTGTTGGATTTTCGACGTGGCATCCAGGATGTTGTGTAGGACCTTCATTCTGTCCTCTGTGTCCCAAGAGAATGGAGCAGCGGAAGAAATGGCCAAAATGTTGGGTTTTCGATCTGGCGACCACAGTGTCATTAAGGACCTTCAAGGCTTTGTACTGACTCCAGAACAGGTTCTCCTACCCCCCAAAAAAGGCCAGGAGGGGCTTCCTAAGAAAACTTTTCTTTGTTCTATCATATAATAATAAAAGATTCTTTAAAAAAATACTGCCATCAGTAAATTTAACTTAAATAATTGTCTATTTATGTGCATGGCATAAAGAACAATACAGATTGTAATGGGTTTTAATCAATCAGGCAACCATGGTCACAGTCAATACATTCCATTTGTCTCTTGTTGATAACTAAACATATAAACCATGGTATTCTGTTCTTTCTGACCTCACAGTAAACCCCACCAGTCCCTGATACCCGTTATACCTGTTACTGATCATTTTATTTCTCTAACATACAGTACACATCCAAGTTTAGGTTAATGACTTGGGTTCACCTTTATTAATCTATTGTTTCTCATTTCCCATTTGTGTTGTGTGTGTTGTGGAGCCAAATCTCCATCTGAAGTAACATTATCAAAAAAGTTTTTTCAAAATAAAATCATCACTCATATTTCAAACATTTCTTATTATACAGTATGTTATTGTCTTTATTTTTTAATCTTCACAGCAGAAAGTATTTGTCTAAATGACAGCACCATTATCATTATCCTACTTTTATCCTTCGGCACACTACATATATACCAAAATTCAGCCGGAAAATTATTATCAAAAAAGTAGCCACATATAATGTAGCATCTATTTTTAATCTCAGCAGGATATCAAAAGATCCCTTTGGCCAGGAGTACTTACAATGCATCAGGTATCCAGTTTAATCAACTGTGAATGCGAGTGAGCCTGTCAGAAAATCGCAGCAGGAGCCCTGTGAGGGTCTCTGAACCATTCGACAAAATTGTCTTTCAGCGTCATAGAGGCTGCATTCAGAGCCAAGGACTGGCACGTACAACCAGATGAGATGCACCTCCAGAATTTCAATTTGGACCCCAATGAGGCCACCTCATCTTCAGGAGTGTGGGGGAGGGACTGTGGGTGCTCTGAAGTAAGACTGAAGTCAGAGGATCAGCCCCTTTACACAACTGCAATCACTGACTAATTACAGACACAAAGTGAAGGTGACGGAGAGAAAGGGCGCCCTCATAGAGACCATTCAGCCTTTATGCTCAAACTCTTGCGTTTTCCTTTTCATTTAGTCCCTTGTTTGAGACAAAGCCGCTGCCCTTGGCATTTGATTCCCCCCCCCCCCCCCCCCCCCCCCCCCCCCCCCCCCCCCCCCCCCCCCCCCCCCC
>JAODJW010000033.1:11847751-11871471 GCA_026777045.1 Hyperopisus bebe
CACACACACACACACACACGCACACATACACACCACTGAATTTGTTGTTGTATGACCTGTAGACATTCATACATTAAGAGGTTGTGGAAGGATAGAACTGAAGCTAGGACGTGGCAGCCCTAGTCATAAATAAGGAAAACCTCGCCTTCAAACTGCACTGTCTCTGGCAGAAATGAACACATGAGTGCAGAACGGGATGTCCCCAGGTTACAAAAGTCTTGAAATGGCAGCACAACACTTTAACGTGTAATGATGTAATCTTTATGTAATGACTTGTAACCTTCAGTCAGTATCTGAGAGAATCGGATTACTCAACAGACATGCCTTGCAGTGATTCTGCGAAATAAACGCAAATATGTCGTCATATGGAGAAAGGTCTAATCGGATAATTAATGTCGTTTTAAATGTGGATTTTTTGTTAGCGGTTTTCGATGGCAGTGATTCTGCTTGTGGACACCTGCAGCCCCTCCAGAGACAAGATACAGAGTGGATCCCGTGTCTTGCGGAGGAGAAGCGGGTTTCTGCAGGTGGAACTGCATCTGGCAACAGGTAGCGAAGACGCAGTTTCCCTGCAGGTGATTGGGCAGGTGATGTCATGGAGAACCGTGGAGATGCCAAGGAGAGCTGGATGGTGTCCAGCCCCAAATGGCCAGCAGGGGAAAAACCAAGCAAATGGAGATTAACAAGTGCCGAGCGTGCAACTAGTAAAGCAAGCGAATAAATAAATATCCACATGGTAGCGAGTGAAACTTGGAAGCAGATGGTGAGAGATATGGAACAGAAAACCTCTGACCTGACAGGTTATTACTGTGAATTGTACCATCTCTAAATAATTGTTGTTGAGTTGAGCACCTCCACAGAAATCTTGAATAATTTCCAACCATCTATGATAGATGAATCAGGAAAGACATTTGAGGCGCATTAAGGAACACGGTACACATGGTGTCTGCACGATTTACTTGGAGAGAAAGGGAGTGTAAATCGCTAACAGAGGCACTGTTGGTGCTGCTGGGAAGCAGGTCAGTAGCAGGCAATGAATCCATGACTACAGCTATTACTCTTCCATTGCGTCGACGAAAGCCCCACTAGAGATAATAAAATGCCGACGATGAGTAACATCAAGATATTATAATTCCATCTGTGACTGACTGCTCCTTCAGTATAAACATTTCAGTGTTTAGGCTAATTGGAAGGCTCCAGCAAGGAAAGCTACAACAGCTCAAAAATCATTGTTCTTTTCCCTAAGTTGAACATCATTTCTTCAAAAGGCAAAAGGTACTATCAGATATTGAGTGTCCCCCATCTGTGTACTCAAGTTACAAAGGACTGTAGTGTCGAAGAGGGCTAGGGGCTTCAGATTCACCAGTAGTTTAAAGCTAAAACACTTCAGCCCTTCCCACACACATCCTGGCATGCTGGGAAAACCACTGCACACCTCCAGCCTTTTTAAAGGTGGAAAAGGTGCTACTGTATGTCTGAATGTGTGAAGAATGCAAAAGGTCTCCGTTGGCTCCAAATGATTCTTAGCAAGTAATTCCAGAGAAAACTGAGCCCGATCACAGATTTGCTTCAGGAAAATTACAAGGCTACTAAAAAGACTATTTTGATGCAGAAAATGCTGAGGGTTTAGGACCATCTCAGTCCATCGATCACTGATACCAAGCAACAGTCCAGCAGCCGCAGTCATCTGCACCCGCAGTCAGTAAATCTGATTTGTACCCAGTTTTAAACCCTGAAGTCTGAAGCTGTGATTGAGCTGAAGAGGCCTGCGCAAATTAATGATTCATTGAGACAGTCGTAGCGCCAAGGGCAGCAAAAAGGCTCGATCTGTATTGCAAGCTGCAGGGCTTAAACACACGCCTTCAGCAGAAAACCAAGTCATTAACAGCACACAAAATTCAGAAAATGCAAGGGACTCTTTTTTTCCAGTAGAGGGTGTGAGGGAAAAAATATGCATGGAACAAAATGTGTTTGTAAACACTGAGTAATTATGGCTTGTACCTGTAAAATCCCAAACACTTTCACAGTCTGGGGAAATGTGTGCAAGCATCTCAGGTTATGGACGAGCAAACAAACAGTTCTCTGCACTTTCCAAAAGAGAGAGAGAGAGAATGAGAGAGAGAGATAACATATACAGATGGGAGGGCTTAGTTTTAATGAAATGTCACAGACTTAGAATACAGTAAAAAACTTTAACATGTAATTAATGTCAGTGGGTGTGAAGAATTTTGTCTGAAGCTAAATTAAACAGCTGTGTTTCATTAGGGTACTGCATTCATAGGATGTTAAAGCCATATAGTAAGTCAATCAGCAGAACACATGCTGCTAATTTACATTTTGCCTTTTTTCTCTAGTGTGAGAAGCATTTTGGGCCCAGCAAGCATCCTGATAACCTGGGTTTGACATTGAGGGAACCCCGTTTACCACACAGGGGGGTTCATGCCGATGTCAGGCTAGTCGAACATCATGGGAGGCACACTTCCTTTTTCTGCTTTGAGGCACCCACGTAAAAAAGCCCAGACACCAGCTAGAGTCTTGGGATCAGTGGGTAGGGTGCAATTCCCTTCTCTAGGATAATGTGGGAGTTTTCAGACCTTTTTCGGGGCTGATGGTGAGGCAAGGCAGCCAAATGCCCGAAGGCAGAAATGTCGGAAAAGCCACCTAATGTGGTATCGGTGGTATTGGAGTGGGGCAGCCCAGCTGAGGAAAAACTGCAGAAGACTCAAACTGAAATGCTAAAAAGGGGTATCAGACGGAAGATTTAAAACACAAAGCACGCTCTGAGCTGTGAGTGGTTTTATCCAAAGGGGAGGCCATCTCTTCAAACATCGATCTGTTTCAGGGTAGCAGGTGGCATGCTGTTTAAGCAACAGAGCGCCCTGCGCGTCCCACACAAAACTTCATTTTGCCGTGTATGATAAATGTTCGGTTTGGAGCGTAACGGTAAGGCACAGCTTCCCCCTCCTCAGACCACAGTGCCTGTGAGAGAGGGACAGTGATCGGAAATAAAAACGACGATCCACCCCGGAGCAATACATTCATTATGAGGAGTATGAAAATTAGTAGTGCTGTATCTAATAAAAACTGGGCTTTAATGACGCTCTGGGGGTGCAAGATGGCCGTACTGTGTAGTTTAAGTGCTCCAGCCACCTGGGCAGAGGCACTAATGGGCCCCTGAAGGGAGGCTATGGCTCACAATTAGCCAGCAGTTTTACCACCCATCGGTACCCCAGAATGGATGCCTGGCATGGCCGAATCTCATCTGCATCTCAAAGACTGGCATTCCTGCTAGAGATGACCTACACTCTGCCTTCTAGGCTGTCTTACTCTCAGAACCAGTTGGTGGGAGCCAGAGCGAAAATATAGGGCTGGGATCTGGAGATTCTCGATCTGCCACGGCAATTGATTACCAACAGATGCCTTGGTCATTAATGTTTAGCTGTCCCAGATTTGACTAACAGCACTAGTGGAGTTCAGTATGGTCAGTTGGTGGATTTGAGGGAGGTGAGGACACCACAGGCCAGTTCCTACTTTTGTTATTTAACTACATAGTAATTTGATGTCAATGTTTGCCTGAGTAGTTCAGATAACTTCTTAAATGAACCCTAATTAATTTTATTTATGCCTTTTTCCAAAAAAAGCCATTTGTTGTTAGCATCCCTGCTGCCTGCACCTCCCTCTTGCCAACATGGCTGCCCCCATCCCAGAGCCAGTCACATTCCAGTCACACTAGAACCGTACAATCAGAATTCTCCTGCCATTTCAAGTAGTGCCACACACACTCAATGATGCGCTGTGTCCCTGAGGGCTTACTCGCTGGCCCCAAATTTGACCTTTATCTTCAAACCGGGATTAGAGCACTTGGGCCCCTCCTGTCATGAGGGTCCATAAATTTTAAGCACAAAGTACATCCCACAGCCCTTTCAGATTTTTCTAAGCCAATTATTTCTTTGACCGCTCAGGCAAATTAGATTAGAGTGAGGATTAAAAATGAATGGGGAAATCCAGCCAGCTGTAACCGTGAGACAAGGAGCAGTGGGGAAAAGCAATTAGGAGAAACCATAGCCTAGCGTAGCTGCGGCCTTCTGGATGGAATGAGGGGCCCGGTAGCAGGTTTCAGTGGGTGTCTGGGGTTACAGCGGCCACCGTGCTTCCCTCCCACGCGTCCCACCGCCGGCCCGGACATGTGACACAGGCGAGCAGCCCCATTCGGCCGCCTGACGGGCCTGCCGCGAAGGAGAAAGGAGACTCCATGAGCAGTCACTTGATACCAGTGAGCGTATATGGAAGATGAAGCATTTGCAGGGCCTGCACCAGACCCTAAGGACCATAGGTATGCTCATTTGAAAAGGGGCATTTTATGAAGCTGCATGGCATGCATTGGCACATGAGGACTGGGAGCTAAAGGAACAGCTATTACATTATTCATGGACATTATTTACGGGTTCTTGTAAATGTTGACAGATAGCCATGTACAGATGACATCAATCTGCAAATCACATTTCAGCCACAAGTTACAGCCTGTTTTATGAGCATTGTTTACTCCTTTGGAGCACGTTATTAAGTTACACAGCGCAGGGGAGTGTTTGTACAAAATTACAGTGTGTGCCTGGGATTCCCACCTGGAATTCTCATTCTGACTCCTGTTAATTTCCAGCCGTTCCATGTTTATATGATTATATGTTTCATTCTAAACTTTAACACAGTGAAAAAACACCCATCAATGTTACTATTAGACAGCTGGAAGATTTTGTAGACATTTCATGGGTTTTTGGAGAAATGCTTGTTTGAATCTTGCACTTTTAGGCATCGATTGATTGCAAGGGCGTTGTTAAGCTCCACCTTCTCTCAACTGTAGGGCAGACGCTGCCCTGGTCATTTGGATGCAGAACTAAAAATATACGTTAGGTTTTTAAAGGGATTCCATCCCCACATATTCTGTCAATGCCAAATTATCTGTCCACCTATAAATAAATATAGTGAGCATGTGGAAGAATTACAAATCGTGACAAATTGTGGAAGTGAAGGAAGTCATTAGAGTCATTTGTCTTTGTGTTGGGTGCTTGCAGTGATAGAGTCCACCATCCCTCAGTGGGAAAATGAAGTCTTCACCTGCGCACAACCCCTTTTTTTTAGCGATGTTGCGCATGGATGACTTGCTGCTGTCGGCACCCCCCCAGCATATGCTGCTTGGTTGTCAGCGTGATCCCTCCCCCTGCCCCGTGCGGAGCCAGGAAACGACCTCCCCGGGAACTCTCCGAGACACTGCATTGCCATTGCCGCCCCCGTGCCCGTTTGAAGCAAGCCACCACTACTGCTACTGCGTTCCACGTGCCCAGACTCTCGCAGCCTCTCCATTGGGGCTCACTGGCTACGGTGCCCGACAGGCCTGTCGGGGTATTTATATTTAACTTATCACGCTTTCCTGCTGATAGCTACCCGAGATAGGAGCAGAGAAAAGTTTACATGAAGTGTACTACCTTATAAGCACACCTGAACAGACCGACAACCAACAATATTCTGCAAATCCCAGGGGCTTTGCTCTGCTATCCCTGTGCTGCAATTAAAAACTTACTACACTTTTGCAGGGTGTTTGCTGTTCCCCCACTTGAAATACCACAAAGCAGTCCTGCTAGAACTTGGTGGCCCTTTATGTAGGACATACACTTGCCCTTTGTCTATGAGATGCAAAACCTGAATGTGCAAAACAGCTAATAAAATGCCCTTCGAAATACTGCATTTCACTGTCCTGCAGGACAGCCAGGACAGTTCAGGCACCAAGGTGCTAAATGCATCCTTCAGGGATAGCTGGTTTGATATGTTCCACAATCAAACAGGACGATGTTGACCCAGTTCCTCTGTCATACCCATTTCAAAAGCACTGAAATCTTTTTCCCGCCCATTCAACATACACTATCCACATGTTACCCATCTTTATCCCATCTTCTCATCCTTCGTCTACACTTACTGAAGCGGATTTGGAAGGGGAGACGACAGCTTTTGTCTATATTCACCCGGTCAGGTGGCCCGAATGTCTGGCAGTAGCCAAATGTATCTTTGGGTGACGGTGAGAACTGGGTCTGCACACCAACCGAGACCACCAGAGGAAAGAAGTGCCATGACCAGTAAATCAGTGCCAACCAGCCTTAAGTGCGTCGAGGCTGGCTGAGCGGGGCAGGGTCGAATTGGGTTGGGTTGTGTCCAAAAACAAGTTTGGAGAATACGGACATATTTCTAGTAGTTATTTAAATATCTAGTTCAGCACTTGTTTTGGTTATTTTCCATATTTACCAAAGTGACATGTAATCATATCAAGCTTTAATTATATATTTAGATTTTCAATCTTAATAATAAAAATTATAACCTGATTGTAATGTGCATTTCTACAGTCTGGGCTCGCTGTCCTTACTTCTGGTTTCTCAAAATTCCAGCTTGTTACATCGGGTGTATTGATTATGTATCACACACATGTTAAACCATTGAGGAGCTCCATTACTTCTTTATCTTTCTGAGTCCCACTGTAGAGGACATTATGTTTTTGCTCCTGTCTGTCACACTCTACATGCCACTCTATTAAATCCTGTTTTATGTGGAGGACAGTAAGGGCTTTAAGGGTGAATCATATGTGTGGGGTGTGACCGTGCCAGCTTCCTCTTCCCGTTAAATCAAAATTAGAATCAATATATTTATTTTTCCTTGGATCTCTAAGAGGTTAGAATGTATACATTTGGCATGAGGATATACAGTAGCTTAAGTGACCGCATGCCACAAGGGCCACAAAACTGGGTCACATTGAGCTTAATGTGCTGAGGGTGCACATCTCGCACAGCAGTGCATCTGATCACTCTGATGTACTTTGAGGAAGCACTGTAAAGCACGCAAAACTAAGTGTCCTCGGGATGGGTCTTCACGAGCCACGAATGGATGAAGAAAGGCAGAGCACAGATTTCAGCAGGGCAGTAGAGAGCTTCCAAAAGAGAACTTCCTCTATAAAGCCATATTGTTCAAGAAGGATTGCTTTAGAAAATACATTTTAATTTAACATAACACTTTTGTTGATTGTGAGTAGGGAATGTGAAAGTTTTAAACATGAACTCTAAATGACCTGCACCCTACTTAGAGAAGTGGAAACACAATGGCAAACCGGCAGATTGTTGGTTTAAACCCCAGTCATTAAACCCTTGGAGGAGCACTTAACCTGAAATGTCTGAGTGAAATAACCAGCTGCACAAACTAAAGGAAGGAGAAAAATAGGTTCTGGGTGACAAAAACCAGCCAAAGTTCTGTTTAAAGTGTGAAGGTTGAGAACCAGGCAGATGTTTATGTCACTGCCCCCTATCAAGGTCCCCAAAAGGACAGGTCCCTACCATGGATGGTCGTTCTATTGCTTCAGGGTCTCCAGCGTCCCCCAAGATTTCACTCCCCAGAGAGTCACACCATGCCTGCGGTTTGCTCAGGATTTTGCTAATGTTCTGTAAACATATCGACTTTTTAAATACAACCAAAAATGGAAATAATCACGGACCGCAGAATTCACAAAAAGAAAACATGCATATAAACAATTATTTCATTCTAGTATCTAAATAGGAATTAATTAAATATTTGGAGATCTGGAGATCCGCAGCAAAAAGAGAAAATGTCTCAGGTGTGGGACAATTCTTCCACGGCTTCCCGAAGAGGGCAGAGGATGTCATGGGTGTGGTAGAAGGAACCAAAGCTGCAGTTAGCTCTGTTCGTAGGCACCATTTCAGCAGGGCAGCGTGAAGTCCAACTAGGGAGAATGTATGTGTACCAGTTTCTTAAAAAAAATACAATCAAAAACTCCATCAGCAGTTTCTGTAATTGGTCTGGTTCCCCTCACCAAGCCAAAGTGGACAGCAGCAGATTAATTAAAAATGAAGGAAAAGAATCCTGCTTCCTGTTCCTCTGCCTCATCCCAGAGGAAAGGAGAAATTGTAGAAAGATTTAATCTTTTCCCAATTATGTTTCTTCTAGATAAAAGCAAAAAGGTCACCACAAGCTAAATTTGAAAAGTTGAGCCAAAAACTCACAAAAGGCTCTACTGGATCTACAAAATAAATCTCAGCAGGGTCTTTGTAACATCTTGCCTGATGTCCCAGGAGATTTTACAATGAGATTACAGTTAACATAAAAGTATAGCTTTCTTTGAACTTTTGTAAACTATTTCGTCGTAAACAATTTCCTGTAGGATGGACAAACAAAACGTCGTCAGCGAACTGGTCTCAGGCCCCTGTTTCTTCTGACACACAAATATATCCCATATCTGGTTTGGAGCATTACTTTACAGTGTTTCCCCTACCATTATATTAGGGGGGCGCCCTGCCCCCCCAACGGCACCTCCCGCCCCCCTTGAAGGTCAAGTTAATTTTATTTAATTTTGTTTTCTATATAGCGCAGTCATTTGTTACCTTTCCTATAGAACAGGTCTATACACTGTCCTTTTATTAAACAAACTAAATAGCCTTATGTTATTTATCTTATTTACACAACAGCTTGTCATTTTTGTCTCTACACAATCCCATATTTACAATTCTCCTCTGCTCTTTGTATTGCACATGGCGGAGTTCCACCCCGATGTGCTCACAAAAGTATTACCACCAATACTTTTAGAGTAAAAAGACACAACTCTCAGTAAACATAAAGTTAGCTTTGCATTTAAATAACTTAACACTCCTTTGTAAGCTAGTCATTTGATGACAAACTCCTCCACTACCTGATCACCCTTCCAGTTTCCACCTGCCCTCCAGCCTCCAGTTGCACAACCATCATGATTGTTTCTCCTCCCAGTCTTGGCTTCCCAATATAATTTCCCTGCCTCTCTGTGCTCCTCCCTCCCCCCACATGTACACAAACACACTAGATGTTGTACACCGCGACTTACTGACGCATCCAATGTAAAATAGCAGAGAGAGTGCAAGGCAGCGAGTGATTAGATTAAGTAAGTAAACAGAGGACCTGCTTTAATGCGAACACACACAGACACACACCGATCATCGCTGCAGCTGGAAAATCAGGATCCCCCAGCCCTGTCTGTTGCACTGGAGGGTTATTATCGAACCACAGCTTGGAGGTGCTGCCTGGTCGCTGGCCAGCCACTCCTCCTATTCCTGTCTGCTCGAGTCTGGATGCTGAACCCAGTTTCAGGGGGTTGGGGGCACCCTGCCAAACGGCAATCGCACCTGTGTTTACACAGCGCACAGTGCAGGCAAAGACATGGGTGCCTTTCAGGAAAACCAAAAATGTCCAATGGACAAACATTTATTCAACGAAAGCTGCTGTGCTCCTTTCCACAGGGTATATTCTGCCCTTCCAGAGCCACCCCCCGAGGGCCTTAAATAAATCTGGGAGTCTCGATTGCTGTGTGTAAATGCCGTTAGCTTTTACAGAGGCTCAGGAATGACAAACTCATATCTCAAGAGTACCAGAAGCCCTGCAGCCTGCGAAACATTTTAGCTGTCACATGACCCTGTCACATGACCCTTACCATGAGGGATGTGTGTCGGGTCAGGGTCCCACCCTGGGCTGTTTACAGTGTGTTGTGTCGGTACTCAGGATGCAGCCAGGACAGGAATGGCAAGCATGTTGAGGCTGATGGTCTGGGCGTTCTGCCTGCTGACCAGCCGGTCTGTCTCTCCGAGTGTCAAGGAGCTGGGGTTTAAATGGGGCCCACGTGCAAATGGCAGAAATTCCCAGAACACACATTCGTATTGCTTTCTTCTGTGCCCTTCCACATTTTCTGCATAATGACCTTCCTTGGGGTTCATGGATGGGGGGGGGGGGGTGAAATTAATCCCGTTATGTTTTGCACAGGGAATCCACAGATAAGCCCATAGTGAGGCAGAACACCTCCACTGAAATCCTGACTGTGCAGCTGCTAAGGGGCATCTGCGTAAGGACTGTTTACCACTGACGGGCCACAGCTCATATGTCCTCCTTTTGTGCACGACTGAGGCCACCCGACACTACATTCTTTGCACAGCTGGCTTTCTGCAACCAGAAGAGTTGATATGCCACTGCAGTCTGCTGTGTTCCATCAGAGACATTGGTTGTGCACATGCAAGTGTGTGTGTGTGTGTGTGTGCGCATGTGGATTAGGTTTATAAAACTTTCTGGGGACCAAAGGTCCCCCACAATGTAATAAAAAACTG
The DNA here is from genome assembly GCA_026777045.1 of Hyperopisus bebe. NCBI lineage: Eukaryota > Metazoa > Chordata > Actinopteri > Osteoglossiformes > Mormyridae > Hyperopisus > Hyperopisus bebe. The sequence goes on from JAODJW010000033.1 coordinate 11,857,921, forward strand.
TTTTTTGGCGTTGTGGGGACCATTTTTCGGGTTCCCCCAAAGATCTGAGAATGCAATTAAAAAAACTAAAAATGCCCAAAGTCTCATATTTTGTTTGGTTACTTATGGTTAAGGTTAGGGCTGGGAAGGGGTTAAGGTTGTCATTTTGGGATTAGAGGTTTCCCCATAGAAATCCCCAAAAAGATATAATTACAAACCTGTGTGTGTGCATGTATGTGTGCTGAACAGCAGAGGTCCTCCAGAACCCCGTATAGTTCGTATGCAGGGCCCCGTATAGTATAGTTAAAATGCTTAGCTGTAAAACAGCAGTCTGGAGAAACAAGGGAAACCCCAATAGAGTTACCCTCCCCCCCCAAGTGTAGATCCCACGCTATAGAGAGAAAACGTCATCTGGGGGGGGGCAGGGCCTGTTGTCAGGGAGCCACAGAGCCCTGGGAGTGTCACACTTCTTGTTTTATGATGCTCAGCCAACACAGGCAGGTGGGTGAGAGGCGAAGCAGTTATCTCCATATATGAACCGCAGCTTTCCCCCCAACCCCTCTACCCCCCCCAACACCCAACCGATAGCCTCGGATGTTTCGTCGGAAGCAAAACAAACCCAGCTGGCAGCCTTACTTAGAGAGGGGGGGCACGCCAGCACCTCGTCAAACAGGCAAAAAACAAACATGTCGTTTCCCGCGGAGGGGTTAAAGACAGCCGATCGCAACTGTACACCAGGTGGCAGGCACGTTCGGCACCAACTGCGTGAAGGGGGGGGACCCCAAAGCCACAAGGAGGGGACAGCGACGACGTGACTATACCCCTGGAAGAACACAGAGCACATCAATGCCGACACACAGCGAATTAACAACACTCATATTCATATTCTTAAATAAAATCATTGCCTTGTGTTTTAGTACAGACTACCTGGCCCCTGTACAGTCCATAAACCAGCACAGGATCTAGACCAGTCCATGTAAACAGTGGAATATGTTCGTGTAGAGAGCGCAGCAGGGGCGATCAGTAAATGGCAGACTGAAAGATGGATGTCAGCCAGAACTCTTTCACGCAAGATGAAATAAAATTAACTTCTGGATTCCTCCATTCCAGTCTTCACCACGGTAATAATTCCACATCTAAATAATCCCTGTGATGGACTGGCATCCCGCCCAGGGTGTACTCCTGCCTTCTGAGGTATGCTGCTTGGGACTGGCTCCATGCCCCTCCCCTATCTGTCCAGGAAAAACATCTGGATGATGATGATGATGATGGGCATGAGGAAGATCATGATGATGCTCATAATGGTGATGCTCATCATCACCCTTCACTCAACTCCTCTGATTTCCCACCACATCTCAACCCTCATTCTGGCATCTCAAGTCTCCACCTGTCTCTACCTGGACATATCTCCACCTGGATCACGCACTATTGTCCAAAACTGAGGCTGTCTAAATTAAGGTCACCTTGCTTCACCTTGATACCTTCATGTCTGCTCAAGATTAATTGCTCTTCAGCCTCATTTAACTCTCAAAGGGGTGGGGGGGGAGATCCAGAGTAACTGGAGGACAGAGACCCACGGAACTACACACAAACACACACAAACGCACACACACACACACACACACACACACACACTCAAACGCAGCAGGGGTGCGACTCAAATCCCCACCCCTGGAGGTGTGATGTGACAGTGATTCCCACTGTGCTCTCTTGCAAACCTTTTTTGACCAGTAATAAAGTAGGACATTAATATTCCTCCTTCTGAAGAACCAACAGAACACACTTCTTCCAGGAAAGCATTTTCACCACTCCATTTTCACATATCTCCTGAGCGAGAGTGACAGAGCAGATACAAAGAGTTGGTAAGAAGCTGACACCTTGAATTTACCGAAACAGCCAATGCAGGGCCTAGACTGCATTTATTAGCTGATTAAAACCTGAAGAAACAATTCAGGCACTGATTCGAAACTAGGGTACTGCCAAATGATGATGCTGCCAATGTATGAGGTATATAAATCTTAACTGTGGTAAAAAAAGGAGGCAGGAAACATCAGTTAGCATTGTCATTTTGCCTATTGAGTTCTTGACATTTCCTTTGGTTTATGAACCTTAATCACATTTCCTGTAATACTTCAACTGTCCACTAAGCACAATGGAAAACTTCCTAAATGCTCAAAAGCTGTTCAAAGCCCACAAACCCACAGTGCTTAAGTACTCAGATCCGAATCTCCTGTGCAGCTACTGCCTTTACCTCTGCTAATATACTTACACACTGAGTAACCCCAAGTAATATTTTCAGAAAAACAATGGCCTAAAAACTAAGTTTTAGGGGAGATGTCGCTGCACGAAGAGGCCAGACCACATCTGCATTAAAATCAAGAGGCGGACCCATTTACATAACCTCGAAAAAGCTTCTAATTTGTTTTTGAAACATAAAGCTACGCAAGGCCCAGCCAAGTAATTTACCTACTGCCAGGCTGCAAAAGTATGATTTACTACCTTTTATCCACAGGCCAGGCAGAATCCCCCGGAGTGCTCCGTTCCGTCCCCATTTTCCTTGTTAAATCCAGTCATCACGTTGTTTACACTTCATCTCCTCTCGTCTCGAGAGCCTCCGTATGCGGGCGATGCTGGGGGCGGCTCTGAGCCGGAGGTGCGGGCGGACAGCTTGCCGAAACCAGCTGGCAAAACTGACCGGTGGTTGTTTCTCAGGACTTTCCCACCTCGTCCCCATTAGCTGGGCTGCTAGGGAACGGGTCAGGGCAACTAACAGCTGGTGTGTGTGTGTGATGGGGGGGTCCATCTTTCTGCAATACATGCAGCACTACAGCCACAACAGGCAAAGGAAGACTGATGGCACTCCTGCTGAGAGCCTGCTCCTTCACTGCTCTCAGTGTCAGGACTGGGGCCTGAGCAAGGACGGACCCTTGAAAAAGCAGCATAGGGCCACAGCTGCTGTAGATTGACCCACTCACCGAAGTGCTAATGGCAACCCTTGATTCACCTTGCTGTGAAAACAGCAGCATCGATAAGCAAGTTGGGGGGGAGGGGTCAGAGTCTATGGATGGAGACCAGGAAGTAGAACCGGCTGGCCCACATTGTCCCACCTAATTATCAGGCAATACGAACCACTTAAAGAAACAGTGATGTTGGGGTAGGTTGTGCAGCGGTGGGTTGCTGAAGCCTTGCGGCAGGTGCACGCCTGCTAACAAAGCCACAGGCCCAGATGGCAATCGACACACAAGCACTTAAGGAAACAAGGGACGATATTTATAGGCTTCTGGCACCGAATTCAGACCAATCAGTGCAGGCAAAGGGGGAAATAGGCACTGCCTATTGGCTGAGTGATACATGTGACCTCCAGTCCAGGGCCTTGTCTGGCAAAGGTAACTAAGCAATCGACAGAGGTTGGTGAATCGAATATCCATCGGTACTGAACTGCGGATTCTGTGAAAGGTGTAATTTCTATGTGTGCACTTATGTGTGTTTCCCCTACCATTATATTGATTTAACAAACTAAATAGCTTTATCTTATTTATCTTACTTACACAACAGCTTGTCATTTTTGTCTCTACACGGTTGCGCGTTTACAATTCTCCCTTACTCTCTGTATCGCGCATGGCGGAGTTCCGACCTGATGCGTGCGCACAGACACGTGCATGCACACACAGGTGAGCACACTCTCACCAGCGGACAGAGAGCGTGCATTGGAAAATATAAAATATCTGCATTTTTTAAAGCCCAGAAAGATACACTGCAGTGACAATTGTTATAAAAAGAAATGTTCTGATGTTTAGTTCAGTTGATATATTGACTGCTGTCATTAAAAGAAACACATGAACACCATGAATCCTGTCAGTGTCTGTCTGCCCCCCCCCCCAAAGCTGTAAACTTAGGGGAAACACTGGTGTGTATACATATGTTGCATTATGTTATTCAACACTACATGCTTATTTCAAATCATAGCATAGGTGCCTTAGAGTGCTTTTGAAATATACAGTACTGTGCAAAAGTCTTGGGCAGCTGAAGAAAACGACATTTAAATGATCCATCTGCTATTATCAGGAACCGTCTAATACATGCATCACAGATCACAGAGTATCACAGAAAGTAAAAAAAAAACAAAAAAGAACAAAGAACAGAAGTCTTTAGTCCAGCCATCTGTTATCCCTCACTGCCAATGAACCTCAGAAGACATTTCACCTTAATTAGCAGAGGTCGCTCTGGTACCTCATGTAGCTTTCGTTTATTTGCTTGCACTTTCATGCCTGAGCGCCTGAAGAACAACACACACATGTATTTTTGGCCTCCCCCACCTCATATAAGCTAATCAATATCTCACTGACCGTTTTAACTAATAAAATTAAAGTCTGTGGGAATTTTAATAAACATTAATAAACATATAAAATGGCTGAGGTGCCCCTGAGGTTTGGTAACTGAAGCAGTGTTCATCTAGCCATCCTGCAAGATATCAGTAAAGTTTTGGGGAACAGTAGAAATACTAGTTTTTATTGTGTTACTCTTCTTAATTTGCATGTGTTTTAATGCTAAATTCTGTGTGTTGTTCTGCGGAAAAGTGAACTTAATGCCCAGATAAACAAATTTAAACATTTCTTTTGACTGCCAAAGATTTTTTGCATGGTACTGCATGTATGTAAAGAGACATAGGATACAGTGTAAGCAGAGAAGCCAGGGGACACCAGACGACCAGCAGGTGAAGAAAACCTCTGGAAGGTCAAGGTCAACTCCTAACTTCCAGGTCCTCCTAGGCATGCTCACCATATACGTTTCTTTGGATTTTCAGATATCAGCAGGGACATGGATAATGTGTCCGAGTGGGGTGGGGGTGAAGGGGGTACAGTATCTGTGCGTTTTTGGGTTACCTTTCACCACTGATACACCCCAGTAGCCCCAGCTATGCTTCAATCCAATCCTAAGATCAGCTCCTCCATGGAATCTGAGCCCTGCCAGAGTGAGAAGCAGCACTCTCTGTGAAACCCTCACTGCATCAGGATTTCCCATCACTTAAGCAAAAGTCACTCAATCCCCAGCCTGCTCTAAACCGAGGAACACGAAAAATTTAAAAAATGAGATTCATTTCAACTTATCATAGGTATATTGACATTTCACATATAAATATACTGCAGTGCTTGACCGTTTGTACCAAAAAAGGTTTTCTTGTTTCAGATCAAAACCTGGCCTCATGTCCATGAATCAGAATTCAGTTCCTTAGTTGCAGGGCTGATGTTGACGAGGAGAATTCAGCTCACTCTACATCTTTACACCTCAGATGCCATCAGATGTTACTGGAATGCCCTGAGTGTCCTCTGGCCGAGTGACTCTGAGCCCTGGGCTCACGTGATCTTCTGATAAGGATGGGGAAGAGGGTCAGTTTGAAAAGTTTACAGCCCCACCGTGATGTATGGCGTGTCGACTGTGGTGGCAATGGGCCGTTGGGCACGACGGGGGCTGATTCATCAACCCGAAGGCCACTGCGGGGCCCTCACAGCGGTCACATGGGAGTCTGTCCAAAGGCACGCCCAGGCCGTGGCATTGGAAAGTAGTCCAATGTTTCCCTTGGTATGTCAAAATAACCCTACACTGTTTTTCTAACCCCAGGGCAGAGAATCCAATCACATGTCCTGACCCTCCTCCCCAATCCCAATGAAAGCTGGCCCAAGAATTAAATTAGTCCCTACCCACTAAACCTTATGGTGGAGATGGGGGCAGAGGTGTCACGCTGTGGTTTCCCAGAATCCCCAGGGAGTAGGGAATTTCTCCTCCCCACCAATACAGATAACATCACTTGGCTGGTCCGAGCCTCCATGTCAACACTTCAGCCATTACTATACACTCGCTATCAAGCACTGAAATATTCACAACACGCAGGCAGGCACAAACACACAAACAATAATGCACAAATATGACTAGTGTCTTTCTGAGCTTGGTTAATAATTTACCAGTCACTGTACAGTCCATACATCCTTCATAACACCTAGAAAAATCCTTGTAACAGTGTGTTTTTCCCCCAGGTTTGGAGAACAAGAGAAGCAACCAGAAAAAAAATCAAACTAAAAGATGTGAGCCAAAACTCTTTTTTAGTTTTCTGCTGATGATAGGCGTCTCTGACAGTGCTGATCTCTCCCAAAACCCTCTCTTAAGTTTCCTCCTGATAAGAGGCATCCCTGACAATGCTGATCTTTCCTGAAATCAGCACAACACAGGTGCTAAATAAACAAAGTACACCACTATCCAACCAGAAGCGAAGGCCCACTGGATTCTTCATCTTGTCACAGCATGATTCTCTTGAAACCCAAGGCCGTGACAGCCCAAGGCCCAGTGAGAAAGGGAGTCTGAGTGGAGTGACCCTACCGTCTTTCCTGTAGAGGGCGATCTCCACCTTCCGCTCCTCTGAGCCAAGCAGCGCCTGGGCCATCTGTGCGACGGCCAGTCGCTTGGTGTGTGGGCCGTACAGGAAGTCGCAGGTGCACGGCTTCTGCATGACCTCCGAACGCGTGTAGCCGCACAGGGCACAGAAACCATCGCTGCAGAAGATGATGGCACAGTTTTCCACACGTGCATTGGCGATGATGAACTTGCGACCTGCACAGAAAGCCATAATTATCTGCCTGTTTATGGAAAAGTTCTGCATTAATGTTGTCTAGCTATACCAAGTTGTGCCATGCAAAGAGAAGATTTAGACAAGATATATCCATAGATATATCTTGTCTAAAGATATGCGGAGAGTACAAATAAATGCCTTGTCTAAATCTTGTCTGTCAGAGATTATAGGTGACATAATATTTTTTCCTAGAAATTATTTTAAACTAAATATTAACAACCTCCCACACAACATTGACCAAGATCAGCAGTTACAATATGGATCTATGGATGGATGGATTGATATTAACAACCTCTAGCATTACAGATAGGGTGACCCTTGCCCTGTGACCAGTCTATCCCAGAAAAGCTTCATGCTCACCCCATGCTCACCCAGTGCGTTGTAAAATGGATGGATGGATGCTAACAACCTAGTCATCTTGAAAGTAAGAGATCACAGAGTACCACAGAAAGTAAAAAAAAAAAAACATAAGTCATTAGTCCAGCCATCTGTTATCCTTCACTGCCAATGAACCTCAGAAGACGTTTCACCTTAATTAGCAGAGGTCGCTCTGGTGCCTCATGTAGCTTTAGTTTATTTGCTTGCACATTCATGCTGGAGCGCCTGAAGAACAGAGCCGTCAGCCTCCACTTACACAGCATCCCCTGACTGCATGGCCGGACACTCCAAACAGAACCTCAGCTTGGCCTCGTACGTGATGCCATACTCCTCTCTGACAGCTGAATGCGGAACATGGTCGCCTCCCCAAGCCGGCACGTACACTCACTCCCTTCAAGGCTCATTTTGCATGGGGGGGGGATTCACAATAACTGTCTGGTTTTAACGAGAAACAGAACGTATTCTCTTAATAATGGACACTATGTTTCTTTAAAATATTGGGGGAGGGGGGGACAGTAGATAGTACTGTTGCTTCACACCTCCAGGGCTGAGGGCTCAATACTTGCCTCTGCTCTGTGTGTGGTGTTTGCATAATGCCCCCCATCATGTGCAAGTTTCCTCCAGGTACTCTACTCATCCCCCACCCAGTCCAAAAATATGTAATCAGGTAAATGGCCCATAGTGTAAATTGCCCGATGTAGTATATATATATATATAGTGTGAATAGGTTTGTTCCCTGCAATGGACCGGCATCCTGTTCAGGGTACACCCCTGTGCCTTGTGCTGCCTGGGATAGGCTACACAGCCTACAACCCAATCCAGTATATCTGCAATATGGATGGATGTATATTCTGCAAAGAAGACAAACGTCCCGAATGCTCATACCAGGCTGAAGCAAAAAAAAAATTTTGGCTAGCTGAAGCAGTGTTCAGTGTTCAGAGAAACTCGGTTAAATCGCGACGTCACTCAGTGCCTCAGGTACCCGCCTCACACCTTCCAACATGGAGCTCCACACATTTTGATATTCCTTCTTTCCCATATTTGGTGTCTTAATAGAGCTACGTTGGAAAAAATCCCCCCCCCCCCCCCCCATCCAAGGGTTAGACTGCCAAAGGAAAGAGTCTCAGCAGCGAGATGCTTTTTCAATTTGCTCACATAATTGTACACGGGTCCTTGCAATGCCTGAAACTTCACGGACGTAAAAATTTGACCTAAAAAAGGCATCCTCTTCTCAGCATGTGGTGTTTTTGCCGTCCCCTCCCCCCCACACCCAAAAACTGCTCTGGGAGCCACGGATCTTGATTTGCATGGTCACAAAACAGCGGTTTATTTAAACGTCGGGTAATAAGCTAGTAAATTAAGATGCTTTTTCAGAGCTGGCAGCAAGAAGGAGTCATACGGCCCTTTCAAAACACTCCACTTCTGTAAAATCAGCTGCCTGCTGAAGGCCAGAGTGGGAGACGACGTCTTATTTTAGCATTGGTTGTCAAGTAAATCATTTAGAAGATTATTCTGTTATTATAGATAACCATGTGCTCCTTCGCCTAAGGACGTGTTTGAGGTCATGGGAGTTTCACACTTCCTGCTGGAGTCATTGAAGAGCGGACAAGCAGTCCATGGATTTGTCAGCAATTCCAGAGCCCCCACTTTTTAGGCGGTGGGCAGAGGCAGGCCACGCAAGCGTAGGGGTGGCCGTGCAAAGTGTCTCGGTGTCAATCGGCCATCCTTGCCCCTTAAACCCCCCACCCATCCATAAAGCCCAGTGAGCAGGCCCTGTTGCCTGTGACAACAGCAGCCCCCCCAGGGAATCCGATGCAGCAGCTGGTGAAGACTGGAGAACAAAGAACCACCAAACATGATGCTGCAAACGCGCGTGCGCAGACGCACTCATAGGCACACGAGAGGCACAAATTGTCATTCACCAAAATGAGTCTAATGCAGGGACAACATAAGGTTTGGGATGTACTACTTACCCCAGGGCAGCACTGTCAATCAGCAGCAATATCAACATATCCCAAAACTGCTACCTTCATGATTTATATCTCTACAGCATTGCTACAGTTAGTTATGCAGATTAAACATAAAGGAATGCATATTACAGTTGGAAACAGTGAGTTGTTACCGTTATTTTCTTGGATTTGCTGTTCAATAATGAATGGAAAGAATTTTAAAAAATGTCAAAGATTTCAACTTTGCATCACAATTTAGCTTGTGAAAACCACCAATAGAGTTATGACTGTCGAAGTGTGTGATTCAAGGGGTTAGGTCTCTGAGTTGGTGATCAGAAGGTTGCTGGTTCAAATCCTAGGGTCAGCAGAGTAATTTCACTGTCACTACCTTAAGTAAGGCTTGCAACCCCAATCGCTCCAGGGACTGGCTGACAATTCAGAATTGTATGTCACTTTGGATAAAAGTGTATGCTGTGTAAGTTCTCATGGTTATGTACAGTTGTTTCCCTTCACGCACTTCCTGGATCCTATGAAATGTATCCGATGAAAGTTATGGGATGCCCCTACAGATAGAGAAATGCTTGGGCTTTGAAGAGAAGAGGCTAGACGAAGGCCAAAACAACACTACCTAAGCCCACCCAAGACAATCCAGGCTGTATCCACTGCTTGGGATGAGTTCCAGCCCCCCCCTCCACAATCCTCCTCAGGATAAGCAGTTCTAAGATAAATCAATGGAAAATGAGAAGCAGCTCCCGCAAAGTCTAAAATAAACTACTGAAGAAATTGAACAAAAATGAGATGATTACGGTTCACATTACACAGAAATAAATATTTAATGTGGACCACTGGGAAGAGCTTCCAAAAAAGCGAGGACACACTTCGACCTTTCCCGGTTGGAAAACCCTTAGGTGCGTTCTGCTCTCAGCAGTCCTGAGGAGGACAGTGACAGAATGCCGGCACAAGTCGCCTTATCTGCCAGTTCGTAATGAGACTCCAGAGTGAGTTTTATATGGAGACAAAGAGCAGATTAAAAGAGGAGCCTCAATAACAGGCAATCACTGGACGGCCACTTCACCAAGCCACTGTTCTTCCATCCCACAAAGGGCATCTCCCTGGCATCCAGCAGCTATCTGCTGACACTTCAGAGCCCACAGACCTCCTGCATGTGCCAGCCACGCACGCCATAGCGGTGCCCCCGTCCATGTAAGGCTTGGTGCGGATAGTCCCGTGTGGGACCAGAGGTCGACAGGGACGATTTCCCATTCAGCTCCTACCAGCCAGCTGATAACAGGAACCCCGGCAATTTCACGGTAATCAGGAGTGAAATTCAAACCAAAAGCCTTCGCTGAAACTTAAGCCGCTGGTTCGCATAGAAGCAGACGCTATCTTACCGGCAAGCGGCTTCCCGTTTTGTACCCGCCGACCCATCAAGCCCCTCAAACTGCGAAACGCAGAGAAGGAGCTGAAACCCAAGTTGGATCTGTCTGGCCAGATAATCACACCACTCTGTCATTCTCAACAAAAAGCCTCCTAGACACTGATGTAGCATCTCCATGCTCAAATGCGATTCAATGACCAAAACACTCTACAGTATTGTTACATTACATTCCATTGCATCTCACAAAACACAGGAGAAATGCACGCAGATAAAAATTATTAGTTTGGAAATTTTTAAAAAGTATTTTCCATTTACTTTCCCCTCAAAGGAAACAATCCAGAACATTAAAAAAGTCATTTTTATCTCTGGACCAAAATTTTCATCTGCTCTATGAAACAAAGTGTATCTCATCAAACAAACTACACATTCGTTGATAGCCAACACAGAACTGTCCAATGCCTACACAGGACTGTCCAATGCCTGAAGGAGAATAATATTCAAAATGAAAAACAAAATCAAAACACCAGGGAATGGGGTCACAGTAATGTAATTTTCTCTAATAACAATACATTTGTATGCATAACATACAGGTAAACTATAATACATTTTCTGAACAAAACTTGAAAGATTTTTGAGATCTCAGATGTCCTTATTATGATGAAACAGATAGTGTGATCAGTCTTGTAGAATTCCTCAAGATGACCTATCTTGGCTTGTCTTTCTATGAATTTCTGTATTTTTTACAGTCCTTAACACACTGTGTTACTAATAATTGGTTCATTAGCGAAAGGCTTTTTAATGCGTTTTATCTTAATACCCTCTTCTGGGTTTTGGAGACCAGAAAACTGCATGTTGACCAAGTAAATACCAGGAATCACTATTAGACCTTACAGACCCGCTTAGCTGCGGCATATGTTTGTTTACAAGGCCCCTGGGTGACTCTCGAGAAGAAGCGGCCAGGGCAGCTCACGGCTGAGATGGTCCATTGGCCTGCCTCATCTCTCCGGGATCCACCGCCTACTCCTAAACGGAAGCAATATGGTGCAACTCCTCCACCCAGCTGTGCTCTCTCCACTAAATTGGTGGGGTGCGGGGGGGACATTAAGACACAGACTACACGAGGACGTGAGCTCTGTCGGGTAGCACAGTGAGAAGGGGCAGTCGGTGGAAGGGCACCATGGGTACAGGGTCAGGGCCTTGTGGCCCTAGGAGGTCTTTTTTTAACCCCAGCTTATTTGGACAGCAGGTCTCGGTGTGTCACTCTCTGGACAGCTGGTGGCGACCCCGACAGCAATGAGCATGGGATGAGCGCTACTGGTTAGTGCAGCTCTGCTGCCAGGTGCGGTGACTGGGTTATAATGGCCTGCCACTGGATACAGAATCTTTACAGAATCACTATTCTATCCTTAGTCACTGCTCAGCAACATGCTTGCTGAGAAACAGCCAACTACATATAAAGTTTGCCCCCCCACCAGCGAATTCCTGTAGCAAGTCATATCAGCAAAAATTCTGTGGCTGAACTCCCCAGAGCCAGCAGGACACATTCAAGGAGCAGGGGAGAGCTAGCCCCTAATGCCGGACAGCGCCTTTGATATGGATGGAGGGGACTGAGTCAGCCGTCTCCACGGGCGATCCCGATCCCAGGGAAACAGAGCTATCAGCTGCCCGGGTTGCCGGGGCGATGGTGTGTTTTGCACACATGAGGGCAGTGTTTAATATCCTTCCCCACCCCTATCATCATATGTGTTTTATTACATGGTGCCTGTTAGGAAAGCAAAAACAAATATCAGTTATCAGGACGTTCGAAGGGGTTTCCAGGTAGATTGTCTCATTACTGCCTGTGAAGTAATGAATATGGAACATTTACGCAGGAACAAGGCAATTGTTCTTCATTTGTCAAACACTTTCCGATTGTCTAGAGAGCGATCAAACAACAACAGCCAGCTCTAATCCCACTTTAATTCTTTATAGACTTCACTACTGCTCTCGAGACCTTGTTACCATAGAACTTAAATTCAGGGAAAAATATTTAATACTGAAAACGTGATTTAATTAGCAAAATACTATATCTAACAATTACAATTATTTGGACATACCTGCGATAAATTCTATTGCCTAAACTACAGATGAATCATTCACACACCGAGAAAGATTACTGATCTTAAGTTTATGAGATTTTCTCATAACGTAACACTACATTGCAATAAAATATCTAAATATCTCTGTTTAAGAAGAATACATTTTCGAACATGTGGGCCTGATTTCAATCCATGCTTCACATATCCATTATCAGAGCTGTAGAAAGTACCAAGGCAATGCTAACTAATAAAGACGCTTTGCCAATCTTCAGTATTTCTCACTGGTTCCAGTTCAGCAGTTTCCACGCAATTCGTCTACCAGAGAAGGTACCCACACACCTTCAACCCACCGGCAAATGTGCACAGAAACCTAAAAACCACAGAAACTATGTTGCAGCGCATCCACTAGGCGCTGTGACAGGTGTAAGCCCTATGGGAACTGCACAGAGCCCCAGAAAATGAGGATGGGAATACAGCAGTCTTAATGGGTACTAAGACGTGTCGCCCCATTACTGCACTCACACCAACAGAACATATTCATAAAGGAGGTTATGCAGTGAGTCTGCCCTGGGGTTTAACAGTCCTACCACAGCAAATCGTGCCATAAATACTGTGCATGTTTAGTATAGCCTATTGTAAATAAATTACATACTTAATTAAACATTGCATTATACTGAAAGCAGTTCCCTCTTTTCAGAGTGTGTAACACAACACTTTCAGTACATCTCTATCCCCAAACACATTAAAAGTAAAAATTATGAGTAAAATTTTGAAACAGTTATTCACAGTGAAGGCTTTTGCAAATTGAAAACAGTAGAAACCCTTGCAGGAATCACAACAACAAACGGCACAGATTTATCCTTTGGTTTGTTTAGGTCAACTATAATCATCCACGCAGTCACGCTAATTTACTTACAATGAGACGAAGATAAACTCAGTTTAAATGGTACGAGTAAGTTAAATACATTTTTAACTGTACACATAAAATTATTTTAATATTTGTAACGGATCTTTTTAATAGTCGTTTCGTTCGTCTGTACAATATGTTTAAAACTACCGTTTTTCTATATGATACGCGATAACATTTTAATTAGTTATCATTTTGTTATATTATCAGTAAGTTTAAAGACGTATAAACTGAGCAGCTGGAGCAAACTGTACCAACGT
>JAODJW010000033.1:11882498-11892681 GCA_026777045.1 Hyperopisus bebe
GGTCCTGCCTCTTCTGGTTGTTTGGACCCACCTCCTCTACAATCTGACTGGTTATCTCCCTGAACCAATCATTATTATCAGATTATCAGTTGTGGAGGTCCTTATAGTACAGTGTGTGGTTTGATGGTTTGGAGATCTTGGTTTGGTTATGTCTTTGTTTGGTTATCTCTTTGAACCAATCATTTCTCATGCTGCCCTCAGACCATTTTTGTGTAAATAAAACTCCCACTAACGACATCTGACCACAGGCCGATGCCGGCCTCCCTCCAGCAGATGGCAGTCTCACAGACCTTGCCAGTCGGGCAGGTGCAGCCAGGTTGGCAGGGTCCTGGCACACATTGGGTCTCAGGCCACAGGTCCTCACACGTGTAGGGGCAGACGCCTGCACATGCGCTGAACACCTGGCCTCCGGTGCATTCTGCGGCAAGGGCCAAAATAAAATGAAATTCTTTAGTGCACACATTTAGCAGGCTTGGCATAGTGATGGAAGAATAGAAGGGATTTACAAGAATTTGTACAGTGTGCCGAGGTTCTTCTGCATATGAATTTCTCCTCTTCGTGCTTCTTCAGCTTAAAAATTTGAACATGAATTTAGCTCTGGGTTCATTGTTAAATGTACTTTTCAAAGTATCTGCTATTTCATGGGGGCTGATACTGGAATGACAAATGTCAAAAAGGACAAATTCCGTGTTTTATGAATTTTTTTTTCAGTGCTTTAGTGGATTGGATTCAGAACCTTCAATTGCAATAAAATTGGAGGTGCCCTCAAGTATAGCCATCTGCAGTGTGGGTGTATGTATAATGGGGTTTAGAAATGTAAGTCTTGTATTTTGTTTCGTTACTTATGGTTAAGGTCAGGGCTGGGTAGGGGGTAAGGTTCTCATTGCTGCGATTAGGGTTTTGCGCACAGAAATGATAGGATGGTCCCCACAAAAATATAAAGACAAACGTGTGTATGTGTTGTGTGTGTGTGGTCCAGGTATGTCTTACGTACCTTGTGGGGACCAAATGTCCCCACAACATGATGAATATCCATTTTTTTACCTTATGGGGACCAATTTCCTGGTCCCCATATGGGAAAACTCTATTTAATAAAAATCCATGACTGCAATGAAAAAACTCTCGTACTTTGTTTGGTTACTTATGGTTATGGTTAGGGCTGGGTAGGGGTTAAGGTTTTCATAGTTAGCATTAGCATTTTTCCCATAGAAATGGATAAGTGGTCCCCAAAATGATATGATTACACGGCTGTATGTGTGTTTGTGTGTGTGTGTGTGTGTGTGTGTGTGTGTGTGTGTGTGTGTGGGAACACACCTGGCAGGCAGCTTTGTGTATTACAGGCAGTGTGCTGCTCCAAAGGTGAGGGACAATCCTCTCCACCAGGCTGGGGCTCCTGCAGGACGGTCTTGTTTCGCACTGACATGCCTCCTCCACAGGAGGCGCTGCATGTGCTCCAGGAGGACCAATCGCTGAGCACGCAACCCACTGAGACAAAAACGGAAATGTTGTTAAAAGGGAACAAGTGGACCCAGCTGACCCCGTCTTATGACAGGAGCAGTGCTCACCTGGACAGGAGGGCAGAAGACAGGGCTGGGTCTGGTTCATTTCCTCGCATGGTGGTCCGCCAGCTGTATGCCGGCACATGCGGCTGCGGTTCTGGTATCCAAACCCGCAAGAGGAAGAGCAGCTGCCCCAGGGCCCCCATGATCCATACACAGGGCAGGGCAGGTCACTGCAAGCCAGGGAGCCATTCTCGCATGTACTGGGAAACAAAAGATTCCATCAGGGTTTCTAGCTTCAAAGCAATAAGGAACGTTACCAGCAGCAGGGCACTTGTTATCATGCCCACTTACCAGTTGTTGCAGTCTACCATGACAACCTCTCCAGGCAAGATCTCCAGGGTACCATTTTCCATAGGGATGCCACAGCGGCACTCAGACTTGGGGACACATTGTCCGTCCTGTGTGAGCCAACTGTCAGGGCATCGGCAACCTGATTGGAGGAATAGAGGCAGAAAGTAAGAGCATATGAGAGAGACAGGAAAGGCAGAGGGACGCAGAAAGTGAGAGCATGTGAGAGATACAGGAAAAGCAGAGGGACGCAGAAAGTTACAAACATTTTACAAAACACTAAATTAATAGAAAAAAAAATGGCAAGAAAAAGAATGGCATGTAAAAGGCATTAATTCCCGTATAATCATCCTACCTGGCTGACAGGCTCCCTGCAGACACTGCACATGCTCCCAGAGATCCGTGCAGCTCCGAGGACACTGGTTGGCGCAGGACTCCTCATATATGCGACCTCTGTCCTCGCACCTCTCACCTGAGTGACACCACATCCCCCTTCCCATGTTACTCGCAGCTGGATGCTAGTGGGGTCTGGATATCATAATCCAGTCCAGTGATACCCCCCAGCCATGATTTCAGCTATCATACATGTGTGTGTTTTACCGTGTATAAGCAACCGCGGTGCCTGTGCTTCCTGCTCACCTGGGCAGAGGGCGGTGTTGCAGCTCTGAGTCTGGGACTGCTGACCTCGACACTGGGGCCCCATGGGGATGTCCTGGCGTGTCCTGTGACGCTGATGGAAGCCCCCGCTGCAGGGCTCCTGGCAGGTGCTCCAGGGGCCCCAAACGCTCCACTGGCACACATCTGAAGGCCCAGCAAAGAGGGACCACACAGAACCATCAGCGCTAGTCCACATTGACCTAGGTCAGCGCTCAGGTCACCCTTCAAGCGGACATACCCAAACAGACAGCGGGGTCTGGACATGGCCTCTCCTCCTCCAGCTCTGCGTTACAGCTGCCCTCCTCTTCCTTGCTGATGGGCAACCCGGAGTCCAAGTCCAGACAGGCGCGGTACCTGCGCTGGAAGGACAGCGGCCGTGCGCCATCCAAGAGGGCCATGGTGGAATGTGTGGTGGGTGGCAGCACACAGGGGGAGCAAGGAGTCCATTCTGACCACTCACTGACGGATACTGAACAGGGACAGCATGGCAGAGTCACTTCACTAAATGCTAAACCCTTATCACTCCCGTGCTAAATGCTAAACCCTTATAACCCCTTTTCTAAATGCTAAATATATATCCCCTGTGCTAAATGCTAATCCCATTAGATGCCCTGTATTACAAGCTAAATGCTAAACCCTTATATCTTGTGTGTTAAATGCTCATGTCCACTGGGCTAAACCCTTATTTTCCCTGTGCTGAATGCTCATGACTTCTAAGCTAAATGTTCATGTCAACTGCATGTGTAAAATGTGACAGCATCTGTGCTAAAAGCTAGCGTCCACCAGGCTAAACATGCTATTTTCACTGTACTAAGCATATCACACATTACATGCTATAAAGTCACATTAGTTACTCTTTACCTTTTCCCTGCACTACACATCCATATTCTTCTTCCATATTAAAGCATACTATGCTGCCTTCCATTGAATCCTCATATCCTCTGTATTGACACTTGAATCATCTGTGCTAAATGTATAATACATATGCTGTATAATACATATGCATGCATTAAAAAGTTAAGGTTGGGGAGAATCATGAGAGAATCAGATGAACATCACAAAAGACGCTCACAAAAAAACGGGCTCCATTCTCAGTGCTCAAAAAGCTTGCTAGGATCCAACCTGCTTGGACAACCTGACAGTGCTGTGTAATGATACGTTAGGCAAGACTTCACAAGCTACCTATTAATAAAGAAAAAACAATTAAGGCTATTATTTCAAATTTAGTTAGTTTGAAAGTTATTTAAAAGGCAAAATAGATCACTTGTGAGGAATTATGAAATATCACAATTACCGGACCACATAGTTAATCCTCTTATGAAATTTCTTAGGGAAATGAAGAATTAATGTCAGGTTTCATTATATTAATTTGGATTATGAATCACCAGGGTACTACAGTTCTAACTTTAAGACAATACTGTTTAAAAACTGTAAGAAAATATTTTATATCCATCCATCCATCCATTTTCCAAACCGCTTATCCTACTGGGTCGCGGGGGGTCCGGAGCCTACCCCAGAAGCACACACACATACACATACACACATATACATGATTATATGTCATTATATACATATATCAGTCTTGCACATGTATATGTATTTTACATTTGTTATATATTCACTGTGATCAATTTCCTTGAATTTCCTTACATTTCCTTTGCATTTCGGAGAGGAAGGGGCATATAACCAATGTTTTTCTCCATCTCATGTGCTGTTAATACAAACTGGGAGCTGTTACCCTCTGCGGTTGTGTGGTTCCTTGTAAGCACCTCCCACCTGCTGCATGAGGGCGGCCCTCTGATGGCCAGGTTCACTCTTAAGTGTCACTCATACAGGAAACTTTGACATGCTTCAGAAACATGAGGCCCAGTCTCTCATGCTCACCCTCACACTCGCGGCTGTCACAGTGCAGGCCTTCATCCTGACACAGGCTGTCAGAGACAGAAACAGAGACACAGAGAGACACTGAGAGATATCTCCTCTGTGCCTCTTCAAGAGGATGTACTGCTTAGGCACACCCTGTATCCCATGGTGAGTCAAGCACACGTTTCTCTGAAATCTGTCTTGGATGGTGTCTCTGACTGCCTCAGTCTCTCACCAGGTGCTGCAGCCGACGGTCACCATCTCCCCCTGCTGGATGATGATGGAAACAGGCCTCCCATGCAGTTGGTGTAGCAGGACTGTGCAACCACACTGCCCAGGGGGAACACAGGTCCCGTTCTGCTGAAGCAGGCCCTGGAAACACGCAGCAGGGATCCGCATAACAATGTGTGCTCTTGATTTCGCAGGATGTGATCTCCAAGGGTCGCCATTGTTACAACATTGGGACGTACCAATACAGCGTGCCAAAGGAATGCACTTATGGAATGTACCAATACGGCATGTTAATAGGCCACACCAATGGGGGTTAACAATGGGGTGTGGAAGAAGGGCGTACCTGAGGACAGTAGCATCCAGGCGTGCACGCCGGGGGCCCGGCACATGTCCCATTGTGTCTTTGAAGTGCACAGAGCTTTTCACAGGGAGAGCCGCAGTCAGTGTACTGGAATGGTTCCTTGCACTCTGTCACAGCAAGCAGCACCAGCGCCAGAAAGAACCACGCAAATATTAGCTTTCTCAACATCATTTTCAGCCATTTAAATTGTGCTAATACAATAACCCGTAATGCTAATCCCACCGAAAAACATTTTTTAAAACATTCCTTTTTCACACCAATGTGAACTTGTTATTTTTTTGTAAAAAATTAGAATAAAAAATCTTGTCCCTTCAAGATGCTGCTCACACATACGGTGAGACAGCGTGTGGTTCAGCTGGTTCAGCCACTGTGTCTGTAATCGGAAGGTTGCCAGTTTAACGTGGAACAGTTATTTGTCAGCTGGACCCTTCCAAAGGCTTCAGAGCTGCCAGTTTAATGGTCTGACCCTGAACATACAGGGAGTTCCCAGGTTAAGAACATCCAACTTACAGACTCATATTTGCAAACAGACTGCTATAAAGTTCAAAAATGGGGTCTGGACATTTAACCTGAAAAATTTCAGGTTAAATACAATGGTTCATAATAAGGAACACACACACTACTTTGTGATGCTCCTGAAAACATTGCATGGCTTCAGCAGTTTGTCAGTTTGTGGTACAATAGAATACCATAAAATACGATGTTTCTTTTACTATTATTGTATAAAAACTATTATTATGATATACTTACAAATTCAACTTAAAAACAGACCTAGAGAACAAATCTTTTTTGTAACCAGGGGACTGCCTATATATATATATATATATATATATATGTGTGTGTGTGTGTGTGTGTGTGTGTGTGTGTGAAAGATGGGACATTAGAATGTACAGGTATAAAATCAATGAATCCTGACACTTTCCCAGTAAATTACATCTCACAGGATTCACACATCCATCAGTAAAGTCACCCAGGCAATGTTGAGGTTGACATGTCCTGCTCTCTGTCTGAAGCTCTGGGCACTGCTGCCCCCTGATGGCAGCAGAGAGTGGTGCACGATAACGTTGTTCCCTCTGAGACTGGCAGGAGCAGGCAGTCCACTCGCTCCACTCAGACATTGGGCAGTCTACTCAGAGACAGGGAGAGCGAGATGAAGTGAGGGAGGAGGTGAGAAAGTGAGCGAGAGAAAGAGAGGGAGGGGAAGAGAAGGGGGAGATCGAGCGAGGAGGTGAGAAAGAGAGGGAAAGAGAGGAAGAAGGAAGGTGAGACAAGTGGGAATCAGAGGTAAAAGCTGCTGTGTGCAGGTGTTGCTGGGGATCTTTTATTGTGACAGTGTCATTCCAGCCATGTTTGATGCCGGAGTTCTCAGAAGGCTTTCACTACTAGCTAAAATCACTGCGCATGAAACCTGGGCAGGGCTGTTTGTAGCACAGCCGGGTCTCCTCTTCCTCCTGTGCCCCCTCCAGCTCCGCCGGGCATGGGGCATCGCCCCCCTTGGCACACACGCACCTTCTGTGACGAGACATGACCCCAGCGCCGCAGATGCGAGAGCAGGAGGACCACCGAGACCAGGGGCAAAAGTCATCTGGGGAACATGCACAGGAAAGGTTCCCATGTCTGAGCCATAGTAAAAAAATCACAACTTCTTTGTACCTTTCATTTAGTTCATCAAAAGTTAAACATCAGAGCACTAGTGACCAGGGGAAAATCTGATTAACAATCATTAAAGTGCAATAATAAGGATAAACATTATACACAGTACAGTGCAAAAATCTTAGGTACTCCTATCTGGGTGATAAGTGTATACTGTATATAAGTGCATATTTGCAAAATAAAAAAATCAATTTAGATCACGTGCAAATGAACAGTAACCCAATAAAAAAGGTCACTGATATCTTGCTGGATGGCTAGATGAACACTGCTTCAGTTCCCAAACCTTTCCTCAGGGGCACCTCAGCATTTCACCACCTGCTCAATTAATTAAAACTGGGGTGACTTTAGGTGGTTTTGAAATGACTAAGCTTACACACTTTAACAGACACAACTAAGTTTTACATCAGCATGAAGAATATTTAAACATGATTTTCTTTGTTTAAAAGTTTTGCACTGCACTCTATACACCTCATCTACAACACATAACGTCATAGTAACAGGTAATATTGGAGGGATGGCAGGCAGAGTCATGTGACACCACATGCGATTGGGTGGATAGAACAGGGAGTGTATTTGGGTCCGGGGGCAGAGAGGGGCTTTACAATAACAATGATGAAAAACTATAACAATAAATAGCTGTTTCAGCGTCTGCACAGGGTGGGAGTTCTACACAGTGGCAGTGCGGTGGCATACCGAGACAGGGCGGGGCGTGGCAATCCTGGGCCTCCCTCTCGCCTCCGGGGCAGAACATGCCGTTGTTACGAGGAGGAGGGTTTATGCAGGCGCGGGTGCGGATGCGGGTCCCACGGCCGCAGGTCACGGGGCAATCAGACCACACGGACCAGGGAGTCCACCCACCATCCACTGGGAGATGCGAGAGGGTCAGAGACTGGACCGACCACAGTTCCATCCTGGAAGCATTTGGGACAGGTCTGGGCCTGGTCAGCTGCCACTCACCTTGACACTCGACATCCTGGCAATAGTCTCCCTCAGGGGTGCACGTGCTAGAAAACACAGAGCAAAGATGAAAGTGACCTGGAGTATGCTTTTCATTGCACTCTGAAGCAGCACTGTGAGGTGCCCAAGGTGATGCCTGTCTAAAAACATTATGTTCATTTCCACCACCACCAACCCAACCCACCACCTCCCACTCACCATTGCTTACACTCCCCCTGGAGCCACGTGTCACCCACAATCAGCTCCTGGTCGTCATGGATACAAAGGGGTGGGCATGGCCCTAGGTCACATGGTTTCCTCTGCACTTCCTCTAACCGGCAGTTGGCACCATCAGGTCCCGGGACCATTGATCTGGTGAAACGTGGAGTCATGATATACTTGGGGCTCCTAAGATCTTATTAAAAGTATAAAAATGGCATCACAAGAACACGAACATGGCAGCAAATGTCCCAGCATACCATGTCAACTAAGTATTCAGTGTAAAATACCACATTTCAGCAAAACATGCAAATAGTGACTTCTTTCTTTCTGCATTCCTCACAACAAACTGTGTTATACCAGGAGTACTTTTTATATAACAATTGAAATGTAGCCCTTCCGTTTTTTCTGTGGATGCATTGTACCCCTCCAGCCACTAGGGGCAGCAGCCACCATGCCAGATAGGGATTCTGGTGCCTTGAGGGGTCTCCAAGATGCATAACTGAAATTTCTCAATTATAAAGCTAAACTGCACCCTGGATAAAAGTGCTAGCTAAAGATAACAATTCAGCACTAACCGGAATCGGGTCCTGTGGCCAGGTCCGCAGGAGACGCTGCAGGATGCCCAGGTGGACCATGCGCTCCAGGAGCAGGGAGCCTCTGTACAGTTCCAGTTGGTGCAGGACAGGAGGCCGTCTGTGCAGCTGCAGTTGTTGCAGTCGTCCTGGTGCCAGCTGCCAGCGGCCCAGCTGTGACCCTGAGAGTCGGTGCAGTCACACTGCCACGCGTGTACGCAGGCGCCATCCTGCTGCAGCTGGCCTGCGCAGAACAGCATTGCAGGCTCAGCATTCAGAGGGCCCCTTAATACAGTGCTTTACAAACACACTGCTCTACAACTACAACTGTATCTGGTTAACAAAGCTCATAAAAAAATTTAGTAAATTTAATATTATATAAAAATATTTTAAGTTCAAGTCTCAGAGGGGTCCTGTGTGAGCCAATGGAATGGTTAAGTTTAGTTTGGCTGATGTTGCCATAGAGACCCAGTCCCCCCATCCATGGCCTGACAAGCAATGAAGGACAGCTGGCCCTGTGTCCATCATGGTAGGGTTATTTACAGCATTTGGTAACTGTGGTGATGTGACCCCCCCAGGGGTGGCACGGATGACTTTTCGTCATTTTGTCAGTATCCACCACCCCCACCCAAATGTAATCATATTTCAGTTGTAAGACTTGACCCAGTATTGTCTGGGTGTCTGATTTGGAGGATCAGGTAAAGAAGATGAGAGGAGCTCTGTGGAGTAATGGAGAGGTGTGACTTTGTGTTTTTAGGATCTCTCCCAGCAATGCATTTCGCCTTTAAAAGGGCCTTGGGCCCTTTCAGCCACTTGCCTGTAAACCCCTGCCATCCAGCATTCCTCTAGCCCATGTCTATGTCACATGACAAAGGTAATATCCAGTAGCATAACCATTCTGTCATCAGCTGATGTGGCATCCATACTGAGCACAGCACTGTAATTATGGCCAGTCACCTGTCACCAGACTGCTTAGGGTCACCAGATGGTGGTAGCGGACAGGAGCTGCCAGGCAGGTTTCCCCCCAACGTCAGCCTCCTTACCTGCTGGGCAGCGGCAGCCGGGTTGGCACCCATCGTCCTCCTGGCACCGGATGCCCTGTTGCAAGTCCGAGCAGCGCTGTGGGCACACATTGGCACAGGGCACAAACTCCTGACCCGGCGGGCAGCCCTGGTCATCTGTGGATAGACACACACACACACACACACACACAACACACACACACATACACACACAACACACACACACATACACACACACACACACACACACACACACAACACACACACATACACACACACACACACACACACACACACACACACACACATGCACACACACGCATACATTATACACATCCCATTGCACCACTCAGGGGTCAGTAATGAACAGACGGCATGTGTTGTTTGGTATAGGGCGGCTAAATGCAGAGTGAATTGGGACTGCCCTTGTACCCTTCATAGATACTATTGCCAGGTTACTATGATTGCGGGCAGGGACTCGTTACGCTTCACTTGAGGTCTCATGGTGCTCAGCAGCTCTACCTAATGTCACATGACCCTGCGTGCAGGATGACAGGGTAAATAAGTGCTTGGTACGCAGCCTCACCACAGAGCTTGGTGTTGCAGGGTTTCACCTGGTTCCTGTCCCCCTTGCATGAGCGTCCCCCGTTTTTGGGAGGGGGGCTGGTACAGGAGCGTGTCCGAATGGAACGGCCACCTCCGCACAGGCTGTCGCAGCGTGACCAGGGGCTCCAGCGGGACCAGCTGCCATCCACTGGAAGAGGGGCGAGGGGGGATGGGGGATAATGCCAGAAATCACTTTTTTAATTTAATGTT
>JAODJW010000033.1:11903872-11916067 GCA_026777045.1 Hyperopisus bebe
GTCGCTAATTAAATCCAGATCCCGTTGTAGCCTCTCTGCTGCTAGATCAGTGTCTGCTACACCACCCACCTTGGTGTTGTCTGCAAATTTAACCACTTTACTGTATGTATTGGTGTCAATGTCATTAATATAAATTAGGAACAATAGTGGTCCTAAAATTTAACCCTGCGGTACCCCACTATGAATGCAAGCCCACTGTGACACTAATAACTAGTGTGACACTCGCTGCTTCCTGTCAGTTGACCAGTTTTTGATCCAAGTTGCCACAGTTCCTAAAATCCCTGCAGCTTTGAGCGTTAGCAAGAGCCGTTTGTGAAGGACAACATCAAAGGCCTTCTGCAAATCTAAGTAGATCACATCGTAGGCCTTCTTGTGATCAATTTCACTTGTAGCTTCCTCAAGGAATTCAAGTAGATTCGTTAAACAGGATATACCTCTCCGAAATCCATGTTGGCTATCCCTCAGAATGTTATTTGCATCCAGGTAACCTACCAATTTCACTTGGATAATAGCTTCCATTATTTCTATTATTTTCCATTATTTTTCCAGTAATGGTAGTTAAACTGATTGGCCTATAGTTTGCTGGATTACTTCTATCTCCTTTTTTGAATATGGGTGTTATATCAGCATGCTTCCTATCTGAAGGTACCACACCCACAGATAACAATTTCTGGAATATTAAAGTTTAAGGTTGGCTAATAATGTCCCTCATCTCTTTTAAAACTATTGGTAAGATGCCATCAGGGCCCTGCCGATCACAGGCACATAGTGTACTTAATAATAAAATGAAAGCCCCCGTTATTCCAATAGGCTGCTTTAATTTAAATTGACTGGCATGTCTGAACTGGCAGTAGTGTATGATTATGTGTGTGAGAATTTCTGCTCTGTGATGAACTGGCACCTGCTGACTCTGTGCAGTCTGGGATAAATGGTTCATTGGAAGATGGATGAATGGTTATTTTGATTTCTGTAAATTGTAACTATGCAATTTTTAAGCAGTGTTATTGGCACTGGAATTCAGCAGAGAAGATTTCAGTCTCATTTCATTGAAAACTTACAGGGGTGGTAATAGGTACCTCCAGTACAGCGGTGTGGGGTGTCAGGGTAGGAAACTAGGGTCACAGTACTGGTGTTGGATTTTCATGAGTGCAAACAATCGAGTGAGAAATGGAGTAGCATTCCAAAGAACTCCGACAACCCATAGCCAAAAGGCCAAATGAGCGTTTTTGCGAACATGTACAGATCCTTTCATTTTCATCAATCAAGTTCATTTTTGGGATGCAATTACAAGTCAAAGAGCACAGCTGCAAAGCTCAGGGAGATTACCATGGTGTGAGGTTGCAGGGGCGGATCTAGGATTTTTGGAAAGGGGGGGGCGCAGCCACTAGAGTGAGTGCCGTTGTTTATCATGTTGGCAATTGTTGTTCATGGAAAAATAGGGGGGCGTGCGGCAGGTGCGCCTCCCTCTGGATCCGCGCCTGAGGTTGGAAGCCACGAGGGCTGATACCCATTGGATCTTCCCCATTGGTGCAACATCTTAACCACTTAGCCAAGGTGGCCAGACAGAAACAGGAACCAGACTGAATGAATTTATATTGCTAATCATGAACACCACTGGAGAGTCAATGCACACTATTGGAAAACATGTAAGTATGAGGTCAGATTGTGGTGATTGTCTCACAAATCACATATACAGGAGTGGGTTTCAAGCTCTCCTTCGACAGATGGCCAATAGGACAAATATCCAAATGGAGGAAACTCCTTATTGACACCGCTGACATGTTTGGGGGCATGGCATGGAGGTGTAGTCATGTGACCACAGTCACATGACCACGATGGGGGGTGGGGCCTGTGTATGAGACATGGGGGCCCTTACCAGTTGTTACAGCCATCGGGGGCTGGCACAGTTTCCCCCGGCACCAGTCGCTGACCAGTTGCCATGTCCAGACAGGGGCAGTCCTCAGTCTGAATGCAGGATGTACCGTTCTGGCCCAGGACACGCGTCCCTGTGCAATAGCAGCCTGGCTCACAGCGCCACTCGCAGTACTGAAACAGAACAGCGAGTCATTTTTTCAGGTTCCAGTCCGGAAACGCACAAACTATGGTTGGGCACTATGATACTCACAGCCAGGTCATCGCAAGACCTGGGACAGGAGGGGCCACAGCTGCTGAAAGCCGTCCCGGGGACCTCGGTGCAGGGGGCCACTTGGACATGATGTAGGGGAGACACATATGCATAAATGGCACGGGGTTACGTGGCCCCCACTAACACACACAGCTCCTATCAATATATGGTATTCCTGCCTGCGTCAGTACCAGGGCAGTGATCGGTGTTACAGGATCGAATCTCGCTGCCCGAGCCTTCACAGAAGTCACCCTTCCCCTCGGGGGTGGGGCTGTCACATTCCCGTTGACGGGACTGCATGCCCCCGCCACATGACTTGGTACATTCCGTCCAAGGGGTCCATTCACCCCAATCTCCATCACCTGCAGAATATCCAAGCATAATCACTTGTGGATGGTGATATTAAAATGGGGCAGGATATCTTTAAAGTCGTCTTTAAAAAACCCTGGAGACAGCTAGAGTAACACCCTTAAGACCTGGGAAAACATATTCATTTTAATTTGGATTATCGCCCTGGCAATACAAGTGTCCATATTTATATAATCGATCATTAGGAGACATCTTCCATGCAATGGCATCAGTTCAAATTTCTAGGCAGCCAAAAGTTTGTCTTTATCTGATTTAGACCTTAGAGCCATCATTTTCCCACAGTGCTGCATGAGGATGGCTAGGAGCATGGTTAACCCTGTAAGCAGTAGTGAGACAGACGTACGGTCACAGGTCGCTTGAACACACAGCTGGTCCTGACGGTCAGGTCCGAGACAGGGCAGTCCCCGCCCGGACCGGGGAGGACTGGAGCAGAAACGGTAGCGGGACTGCAGGCCTGGCCCACAGGGGGTGGTGCAATCACTCCAGGGTGTCCATGCGGACCACAGGCCGTCCACTGTGGGGCAGTGACAGGGGCGTCGGCTGAGGTGGACGCATTGGTTAACAAGTACAACGTGGGTCATGTGTGATCCGAAATACTCACCATCACAGTCGAGGTCAGTGCAGTTAGTCAGCATCCCCGACTCACAGGTGCTGTTGGGGACAGTCACAACAGACAGACAAGCAGACAGACAGACAGATAGACAGGCAGGCAGATGGTCAGGTGGCCAGACAGATGGACAGACAGACAAATAGGTAAACATGGAGATAGACAGATAGTCATGACAGACAGACAGACGGACATTCATTTAGTGATCACAAGATCTCCACACTTACCAAATAAGACAGCAAGACAAGCTGAGAATATATAATAGTTATGTCTGAAAGATATGTTCTAAAAGGTCCTCCAAATACACCAAAATCATCTGACGTTATGGAGATGCCTTCAGTGAGCCGTAAGAAATGAAAACAACTCCTTTCACAGAGCACGAAAGGCAGGTATTCAGGATGGAATCTGGTGGATTCAAATGTGGAAAGTGGGTGGTCCGATTGGGTGGGGGGTGTCCTTTACCAGTTTCTGCAGCCCTGGGTGATGGTGTCTCCTGGCTCATACTGCTCACTGTCCACATAGCAGCGGCACTGAGGTGCGGAGACACAGTTTCCGTCCTGCTGAAACCAGCACATTGTAAGAATAAGCCCACTTTTAGGCTGTATTTAGCATTTTAAAGTACCATAGGCTACAGGGGAGGTTCCCCGCCCCTCCAAGGAGCTTCACACTCCCCCACACATCTTCTTGTGTGTTTGTCACACCCCGGCCCCAAGCAGAGACAGCCACGGGGTCTGAAGAGTGTGCCAACAATGCTGAGCGGAGTGAGGAACTGACCTGGAGGAGCAAGCCGGACCGGCACTGACAGCCTGTGGTGCAGCTGCTGTTGTCGAATTCAGTACTGAGGTCAGAACAGGAAGCAGGATGCCGGACACAGGCCACCAATTCCTGGTCCCCGGGGCAACCAGACTCATTACCTGGGGGGGAGGGGAAAGTTCTAGCACTTTGTTGTGAATGTGCAGGACGGCATGTGACAGGAGAGTGAGTGCCCCCCGATGTTTGCCACTGATATGGTTGGCCAGCGAAACCGTGCCCAGGAAGCCTGTCCACATCCCTCTAGCTTTTCATAACTGGCCCTGAGAAAAACGGAAAGCTCACCGTCAAGGATATGAAGGACTACCCCCCCACCCAGCTCACCGCATGGGTGCACATTGCAGGCGCTGAACTGCTGCACCATGCCATGGGTTCTGGAAGGCCCACGAGTCCGGTTCCTGTAGCCCCCACCACAGGGCACAGAACACTCGGACCACGCTCCCCAAGGCTGCCGGGCTCCTGTGGGGCGCATACATAGAAAAACATGTCACACAACACACATGGAAACACATCACACAACACACATGGAAACATGTCACATACACATGGAAATATGTCTCACATACAAGGTCAAACGTCACACAGAAGGAAACATGTACACACACGGAATTGTCATGCACAGGCAAACGCATCACACACAATAAAAAATGCAAACACGTCAAACACACAGAAACAGGTCACATTAAATGAAACACATCAAACACACACACACACCAAACATGAAAAACAACAAAAAAAACGAAAAAACATCTCACACACGGAAACGCATACAAACACACAGAAATATTTCACACACAAAATCATGCCATACACGTAAATGCATCAAACACACCCACACGGAAATGGATCACACGCACACAGCGAAACACGTCACACAAATGAAAACACATTACATGCAAGGAAACACACACACACACACACACAGAAACACGATACACACAAGAAAACACACATGCACACAGAAACAAGTCACACACAGAAATATGTTACACACAAACATGGAAACATGTCACACATAGCACACACAGAAAACATGCCACACAGACAGAAACATGTCACAGACAGAATCACTTCAGACACAACACACATCCAATCCATCTTTCTGAATATACAGAATACCTAAAGAACAACACATTTCAAAGCAAAGACCACAGGCAGTCAAAGCTAAAACACAGGGGAAAAATGAACATGTGATTTGTTTTCCTGAAGCTATTCCAATAACCTTGAGCACTGGACTTATGGGTAATGATATCTGAGCCACTTGGACCTGAGCCTTTATCCTCTTTTGTGGGAACTGAGCACAAATATGCAGATATTTTGCCATCTCATTTTTCAGTTTATAACTGTCGATCTTCAGGGTAGCTGTGAGCCTGAAACCCAGTCAGCACAGATACGAAGTGAGGCAACCCATGCAACCACCAGCACCTGAGGCTATGTTATTAAGCACTGTGCTGCCCGTAAGCTCCATGACCATCAGAATTCATCTGCAAGGTTAAGCTGCCTTGCTGAGTCTTGCACTTTCAGGTAACGAACTCTCGTAACAGTCATCTTGTTATCTTACAGCTGAGTGTAGCTATACTCCTAAAAATTCAAGAATAAGTTACAGAAGAATCAGCTATGTTGTGTAATTCGTATGCCACTGTGAGGTAATAGGTAAACTTAGTAAGCGAGGTTGGAAGAAAGGGCTGTAAACTGGCCTGGTTTTCTTCCAGGATATTCTAATGAGATGGAGAGGAGTGGCGTGAATCTCCTCAACTGGCTTCTCAGCCAGCCCTTACTCCTCGCCTGACTCCCCCTCCTCTTTCTCACCCTGACAAGGCTCCAGGCTACAGGTGTCCATCTCCACCCGGCTGCCCTTGCAGGGGCGCCCCCCAAAGCCTGGAGCAGGATTGCTGGGTGACCTGTAGCGCCTCCTCACGCCCACATCGCAGGTCCGACTGCACGCACTCCACGGTGTCCAGGCGCTCCAGCCACAGTGCACTGCCATACAAATCATACTACACTGACATCATTCTTCATTTTAACCACCATGTGATTTTTTTTTTCTTATTCATAAAAACTTCACACAAATAGGAGTTAAGGAACAATACAAATGCCACATAAAATACAGTCCAGGTTTCCATGGTCATATAAATGCAGTCCATTTACCATTTACCACAGAAGGCCATTTAAAATCTGTCTCTTACAGACACAGGCTTATTCATTAAGCCTAAAGTATTATTACAGCAACAATGCTTCCACTTCTATCTTACGGTTTTGATAAATGTGGATTCTCTTACCAGGGCAGGGTGCTGTCCCACAATCCATCTCTCCGTTAATGCAGGTGCTGTAAGAGGCAGGGATGTGGCTGTGAGCTGGGCTACTGAGCTCATTAACAAAACCACTGATTAATACCTGAGATTCCCTGCTTACAAACCCATCTCTGAGCAAATAAGGGGGAAAATTTTCCTAATTTGAAGTAGAAATAGGCCTTAGTTCTTTTGTCAAAATGGTGAGGAGGTACAAGATGAAGTTCGTCACTTGTCTCTGAATGGAATACCAGTTGTTGCAGGCATCCAGTGACATGCTGGCGCCTGGAGAGTAGAACGCCCCCTGGTGGTAGCAGGGGCACGCCGACAGGGGCACGCAGGAGCCGTTGAGAAGGTAGAGGCTAGGAGAGCAGTAGCAGCCGTCGTAGCAGTCAGTGGCACACGCCGCAGAGGGCGTCAGGTCCAGGCACACGCGGGGACAGGCCCCACCCTGCGCCCGGCATTGGTCAACGCTTAGGTAGCTCATGCCCTCAGGACACACCCCTAAAAAAGAGCAGCATGTAAAGTAGACCTGTACTAACAGACATCGTGTACGGGTGAGCAGCACTGTTGGATAAGGGCTGGGGGAGGGAACCTGAGCAGGGCTGAGTGTTGCAGTCCCGTGTCTGGATTTGCGGCCCGGGGCAGCCGTCGCCCCCGTACTGGGGAGGGGGCGAGTCACACAGACGCTGCCTGGTCTGAGAGCCGGCGTCACACTCCGATGAGCAGGAGGACCACGGGGACCAGGGGGACCAGGCACCAGCGACTGAGGAAGAGGAAGCAAATGATGAAGAGGGGGTGGGAACAGAGGCAGCTACTCCAGATGACACACAGGATCAACACATCACAGTAGTTCAGAGCTTTAATTCATCTACCTCAGGGGTGTCAAACTCCAGTCCAGGTGGCCGGAGCCCTGTGTAGCTTAGTTCTTTCCCTGTTCCACCACAAATGATTCAGCTCAAGAGCTGTGTGTTAATTAGCACAAGGAGTTGAATTAGGTGTGTTAAACGAGGGTAAACCAAAAACTGTGCAGGGCTCTGGCCCCCCAGGACGGGAGTTTGACACCCCTGATCTGACACATTTATCCAAAGCGACATGCCTTACAGAAAACCACTACAATTAATGGGAGCCCTCTGGGGTTCAAGCCCCCAACCTCAATTTCAGCAGTGCAAAGCTTTACATGGTGACCTATATGAGCAACACAAATTTTGCACTCTAAAGTCTTTGTCAGCTATTTCAGCAATTTCTACATCTACATATATGGTGCATATATATATATCCATCCATTTTCTAACCCGCTTATCCTAAATATTTTCTTTTTCAGCCATTTCTTCAGTTTATTTCATATTTCTTCCTCAAATAAGTACCTCTGCAACTGCTAGTATGTCTACTTTGATGTTCTGCGATGCCCTTTGTCATGTCTTGTGCTGTCTAATCCTGTTATTTGTTACATGTTATTGATTGGGTGACACCAGTGAGAATTCCTATATACTGAAGAACAAAAGGGCAAATGAATCTTAAATCTTCCAGAGAGCTAATTTTCATCACTGAAAATGTCTATTTTAATACCAATAAATATTTGGTGCCCATATGACACGTGTGCAAATTCCAGTGTTGCCAGGGGTGACAGTTTTGGACAGGAAGAGCCCTGCTGCATTTTGGTCCCGGGCTGCCATACCGGGGCACAAAACTGTGTTGCAGGGTTCCTGTTCCTCAGTCTCGCCGTCGCAGGAGCCGCCGCCTGTGCCGTTGCAGCTGCGGAATCGCTTCCTGAGGCCCACGTCGTCCACATGCAGGAAGCACGTCTTACTGCACTGAGACCAGGCCGTCCACTCACCCCAGTGCTGCTGGTCACCTGCAAGTACAACCATGCCAAAAGTGATGGGGACATTGTGTCGGTCATTCCCATTACATTAGTTTATGATGCTGTAATCTAGAGTGGGCCCAGTCGCAGCCTTTTTCAGGAGCTCTAAGTAAAATTTGATTAACCTAGATGTCATTTTTCATCTTCCTTCCCATTCTGACGGGCTGATCTGATGGCGTGCCCCCTGGTGGCCACTGGAGTCAACACAACTGCTTAGTTCGCTCATGCTTTGGGCCGGACTGGCTCCAAATAGACATTTTAGTGAGAAAAGTCTCAGGTCAGGCAGAATCCAGCACCCCTGGAGCAGTTGGGATTACAAGCCTAAGGTTGATAAGATTATTCTGCTGACCACTGAATTCAAACCCACGGCTTCCTGAGCACTGATCTCAACTACATTGAAGTAAAGACCACACCACTATCTCTTTGGAAAACTGCCCCTTGGTTACTGACAGTAGATCTAGGCAGGAAACAAAACCTAATAACAGCTGATGCCGGTTTCAGGTTATTGGGGGAAAGAAGGTAGGGGGGTACCTGGGGGGCAAGGCACATAGCACTGACGGGCGTCTGAGGTGTCCCCGGGGCAGGAGGGACTCTCCGTCCCATTGGATGGGGTCAGGGGCGACCTGCAGGAGAAGGCACAGCCATTCAGGGAGCATTAGTCACCGACATGAAGGTGTTACCGCAGTCATCCAGGAAATAGTGCTACCTGTACCGCTGCTGCACACCAACTCCACAGGGGGAGCTGTCACATGGCGCCCATGTAGACCAGGCCGACCAATAGCAGCCCGCCTCACAGGGGCTGTTGCTGCAGGAGACCAGTCCGTCCTGGCAGAGACTGAGAAACACAGACATAGGTGTGCATCACCTCCAAAAGCAATGTGGCTGTTTTAAGAGGCAAAATCACACATCAGTGTATGACCAATGGGAGGGGGAGGGGGTGTGCCCCTACCACGTGCTGCAGTTTCCTTTGAAGACCTTCTCCCCTGGCTGAAGAACCCGCCCATCCCAGTGGCAAACACACCGACTGGCTTTGACACACCGGCCATCTTGTGCATACTGATCAGCTGGACAGTGGCATCCTGGGAGAAAAAGAAAAATAACCATTCCAACAGGTAATGGACTGAAAGTGAAACCAGAAAAGCCATCAGAGGGGTTACTTGAGGTCATGCGGTGAGCCCCATCGCAGCCTGGCCACCAGGGGGTGCCCATACAGACAGGTTTGAAATCACACTGCTTACGACTTATTATAGGGTCAGATAAATCACACTGCTGTCCTGTCATATCCCCTGGTAACCATCTTCCAGAAGCTCTCAGGGTCATGGGGGATTGTCTGGGACCCATGCCAGGGAGTATGAAGGCATGTGGAAAATGATGCCAGTCGATCACAGGGCATATAGCCACAATGGGCACATCATGGGCATTAATTCACCTAAATGCAGGTCCTTGGACTGCTGGAGGACACTCAGAGGAATGGATGCAGAGGAATCCCACATAGCATGGGGAGAACGCACAAGAGCAGCGCTGAGGCTCTGGCCCACAGGCAGAAATAAATTTTGTGGGGTGTCCACCAAATCCGTTATTTAACGATGAGGCTCGTGCCACCACCTTGGAAGAGTGCTACATTAGTGCTATCCACAGAGCCACCGCACCATCTCAGAGACCCCAGGTCACAGCTATAAAGGTGCATACGCTACCAGTCAACAGTATTTGCACACACTGAGATTTTCTATATTTGCTTTGATATCTTTGATTCATCAAAGTAACCTCCTCTATCAGTTATAACAGCGGAGAAAATTCGAGGCATTTCTACAAGGGACATTAAATACTGCTCTGTTTCATGGGATGAAACCGTTAAGTAGTGCATTTAAAGTTAAAGAACAGCCTAGAATTTGACTATGCCATCACCACACAACTAGTTAATAGGATGTCAGACACGTACTGTTACTGTACATACTCTGTCCATATTATGAAAGAAATTTGTTTTATTTTACTTATATTTTCATTTATAGTTGTTCACTTAACTTTTCAATGTTTAGCAAGAATATAATGTCTACAGTTTATGAAATAAATGGAAAAGTGGTAAAAAACCTGTGGTGTGCAAAAACCTTTGACTGGTAGTGTAGGTCGACTGTGTCTTAGACTCACAGGGATTCGCCTCACCTGGGATGCACTGCGAGGGGCAGTTGCTCGGAGAGGAAAGTTCCAGGCACGTACGCGGACACCCTGTGGTCCTTCCAGCCCGGCAGTCCCCCTCTGTCACCAGCACCATCCCGCCGCTGCAGCCTGGCATCCAAAAGACACATAAAACCTGTGCTAACCTATGGTTTGCTGTGTTGTGTTAAGGCTCACAGGAGCTGTTATGCAGTGATGTGTTGTGCTGTCCTGAGCTGTGATGAAGCTCTCAACTGTGCTAAGCCATGCTGTGCTGAGCTATGCTAAGCTGTGTTAGAGCTTTCAGGAGTCTTTGTGCTATGTTATCTGACCAGCATTGTGTTAAGGCTTGCAGGAGCTGTGACGTGTTGTGCTGTGTTAAGGCTCTTAACTGTGCTGAGCTGTGTTAGAGCTCTCAGGAGCCCTTGTGCTGAGCTGTGTTGTGTTGCATTAGGGCTCTTGGGAGCTATTTTGCTGCTGTGCTGAGCTGTGCTGTGCTGTGATGTTCTGGGCCATGATTTTCTGTTGTGTATTGGACCATGGAGCACAGCGCTGTGTGTGAACCCGACCTGTCTGCAAGTCCACGTCGGAGCCACAGGGCTGCCCATTGCAGCTGTGCGTCTGCACTGTTAGGCCCTGACAGTCACGGCCGCCGTTCTTAGGGGGTGGGTCAGAACAGCTGCGGTTCCTTGTCCGCAGGCCTCCGCCACAGGGGGCATTACACTGTGACCAGCTGCTCCACTCCGCCCACTGACCGTCCACTGGGAAGGGGTGGGGGGAGACAGGGCCAGTGTAGTGTGAGGATTGGGAACATCATTCCTTCCAGACTCACGTCTGCTTTGTTAACTAGAAAACTAACAGTTACGGTAATCCATCCATTCATAATTCGTTATCTGGTACAGGGTCAGGGTGATCCTAGAACCCATCTCAGCAAGCAGGAGCAATTCTAGGATTTTTTTAAGGTGGTGGCGCATAAAAGGAGCCATAATACATAGAGAGGGCCCAGCCTTATGATATGTTTTGAATCGATGACTGACAGGAGAGAGTGTACTCAGAAGGCCAATCAGCTTTCTGCTGAGGCCAGTGGTCCTGTGGCCCCACCCTCATATATGACCAAGGTAACAGGTTAGGTCAGTGTCTTAGAAGGGGAATGAAAACCCCCAGCTTTCCTGCAGTTAGTTCACTGTTTGTGGGAATGACCTGTGCTTCCAAGGAAGCGATCAGTGTAGGGGAATTACAGGAATGGGAACACTCTAGGGCAGGGGAGGGCAATGTTAGGGTAGGGGAGGGCCAGTGAGTATGCCGGTTATTGGGATAACCTTTAGCTCAGCTGATCTAACCCAGGCGAGAGAATTCTTCAACCAATCAGTTCTCTAATTAGTAATCCAATTAGGAAGTTACAGTGATAACACACATATACAGTACAACAGCCCTTTCAGCATAAGATTGACCACCCCTGCTCCAATCAGCTTTCAACTGGGGCCAGTGCCTCAGTAGCTCCGCCCCTGAATACACCTGTGACAGGAAACACATGGCACAAGATGGGGGACACCAAGAACAAGTGCCCAAATCTCATGCTATTGGCAACACAGGCTCACCAATTCCCACAACTGCATGTATTTAGACAACAATGCAAATTACAAAACCAAAATTAACATAGAAACAACCGAAGTATGAAAGTGAGTAAAGACAGGCAAGGCTGACACGTTTTCAAGGCATTTATGCTTGCAAGCTAGCCAGAAGGAATTGGGATCACTTCCCTCTGCAGCTGTGCCACATTCACTAACCAGGGCAGGCGCGGTTGAAACACGCCCGGCTGTCGAAAAGTGCTCCCCCGCACTCTCCGCCAGGCCGAGCCTGACGCAGGATCTCCCGCTGCCGAAAGAGGGACCCCAGGCCACAGGAGGCACTGCACTGGCTCCACTGCGTCCAGGGGGACAGGATGCAGTCCACTGGGGGGGGGGGGAGGGGGGAAAGGCGT
>JAODJW010000033.1:11933122-11943239 GCA_026777045.1 Hyperopisus bebe
TGAATCATTTATGGTGGAACAGGGAAAGAACTAAGCTACACAGGGCTCCGGCCCTCCAGGACTGGAGTTGGGCACCCTGCTCTAAGGGTATAATGTGAATAAACTAAATCTTTTATTGATTAAATCTCTTGCTTTGTTTTCTGTGTAATTCCATTTCTTTCCAACCTTAGCCCAAAACTTGACTCACCCGGACTGATCCTCAAATGTCATAAAATTTTCACGTCTCCCATTCATTGATGACACAGGGCTCGATCACTACACAGCTACCATCAGCTACATCATTGCCCAGAAGCATCATTTATTTTGAAATGTATTTTATATAATAATAATTACTGTTACTGTCTATCATTGTCTAAATGCAATTTTACTGTCTAAATATATGTGCTCAGCTAGTGTAAACATGCACGATGCTATCACAACGAATGCGAGGCTGAGACTGAAGCGTTACCTTTTGTTTCCGCTGAGAAACATGCCACGGGACTCCCCGTGTGTACAAGTTATCTTAGGTCGGCATTCACGGTTTGAATTCTGAGATTCAGATCGAGCTCTAGGTAATTTTTTTTTTTGATCTGGTTGGTTCAACTTTTAAGAAATTCAAGTTCTAATGAGTTCGAGAACTAAGATACCACTGTAACTCCTTTTGGCAGGTACGTTAGGCCTTAGACTCTGCAGAATGTTTGCATGCACATAAAGCTACAAAACACAGTAATGGAAAGAGAAAAACTAGGAGAGTATAATAGGGCCTCTTTAAATTCGTCTGTGGATTGATTCTGGTGTGCTTAATGCCTGAGCAGTCTGTGAGATGTTTCTCATGGTGTCACTAACCAGGGCTTGGCACTGGGGAGGGCGTCACTACCGGCATCGCTGTGGGTGATACAGGCTGACAGACAGTCTGATTCTCATCCTCCCCACCCTGGCAGTCCATGGACCCATCACACAGCTTCACCTGGGACACGCAGGTACCGTCGGCACAGGGGAACTGACCAGGGGCACAGGTTACTGGCATACATGGATGGAAACACATACA
The DNA here is from genome assembly GCA_026777045.1 of Hyperopisus bebe. Classification (NCBI taxonomy): domain Eukaryota; kingdom Metazoa; phylum Chordata; class Actinopteri; order Osteoglossiformes; family Mormyridae; genus Hyperopisus; species Hyperopisus bebe. The sequence continues at coordinate 11,934,150 of JAODJW010000033.1, forward strand.
CATGCAAAATTCAGAGAGAGAGGGAGAAACATTCACAATGCTTTTGAATTGAATTGAATTGAATTTAATTGAACTGGACTGAACTGAATTGAACTGAATTGAAAGGAAATTAATAGAACTGGACTGAAATTAACTGAACCAAATTTAACTGAATTGAATTGAACTTAACTGAATTGAATTGAACTTAACTGAATTGAACTTAACTGAATTGAGTTGAATTTAACTGAATTACACTGAATTGAAACTACATTTGCCATTTGCACAGCAGTATTTGGACATTTGGATTCAGTCACAGTTTAAAAACAATGACATATGGAATGCATGTCATACAGGTTATTAATGTAAAATGAAATACATTTTAAATAGATAAAAAGACAAACAATGTGCTTGAGGGAAGTTAATGATGGTAAAGTGTTAATGATTGTAAAAATATAATTGAAATATTGAAATATAAATATTTTTCAATATATCCAAAATGGCTTTGTTGACATACACTGACACTACATGGAGAGTTAGTGTGTAATAGTGCACTGTAAATACACATGTACTTTTCCAGGGGCTCAGCCATGTCTTTGTGAGACTTGCATACATATATGTTTCATGCATGTTCAACTTCAATAAACAGTGTAATAACCAGCAAAACCATACATGCAGGGATCAGACGCACAGTAGAAGTGATAGAGTTAAATCGACTGAGCTGAACACGTAAGAACAAGTGAAACAAACAATGTGAACTGCAGGACCAAGTCCATCCATCAATGGGGTCCTACCTCCTGGTGGGCACACAGCCTCGTCTGTGCCAGAGGGGCAGTCCGGCACCCCATCACACACCCTCTCAGTGGGCACACACAGGTTACCCGGGCATTGTAACTCTCCTGCTGCACATACACAGCCACGTTCATCGCTCAGGTCCCCGCAGTCATCATGCCCGTCGCACCGGTGGATGTATGCCAAGCAGCGGCCTCCCACACAGCGAAACTCTCCAGCTCCACACGTGGTGCCACAGTCTGAAGCCACACCCCCAAAGGCATCCGTTACCCTCTAACACCACCAGCAGGACATGCTGGGTATTACAGCAGGATTAGTTGTACAGCAGTGGCAGAAGGTGGATTGTTAAGCAGGTTCAAAACTGGATTTGTTTGCTGTATAAAGGTTACCTATTAAACATTTTAAATAAAAGTCAGTCAATTAAAATATTAATTATACCAACTTGGTTGACGCATTTACAGTTGGATACAGAGTATAATAACAAAGATAAGACACTTACTGTAAATCTAGCTCCTTAAACTTCTATAACAATGAAAACAACAATGAATACACTACATGTTTGTTGTTTATTTGAGAGACGCTTATATTCAAAATACATTTCTGAGAAGCATGGTCAGCCCCTGGAGCATCTGTGGGGTTAAAGACCTTGCACAGGGTCCCATCAATGAAATCATTCTGCTGGCTTTGGGATTCAAACCAGCGAGCTGTTCCCCATACTCATATTTTTGAAAGGGCAGAGTGATCAAATCGAATGGGAGCCAGAGACCCAGGGACCCGACAGACAGCAGGGGACAGGTTAACAGTGGCTCGTAAACAGATACCCACCTTGCTCATCAGAGTCGTCGGCGAAGCCACAGTCAGAACGGCCGTCACACAGCTTGCTGGCGGGCAGGCAGAGGCCACTGGAACACTGAAATTCCCCAGGGGGGCACAAGGGCACCGGCTGCACAGGAGCGCAGAACTCCTCGTCTGACTGGTCGGCGCAGTCAGGGTGACCATCGCACCACAGGACTTGGTCGAGGCAGTGGCCACTGGTGCAGTGGAGCTGGCCCGGAGCGCAGGTGGAAGGGCAGAGCTCGTCTGAGCCATCCCCGCAATCGTCCTCATTGTCACACCTCCACTGAGCTGGAATACAACGTCCCCCCACGCACTGGAACTCAGACTCCAGGCACAGGGATTCTGGGATACAGGAAGACCCCTCACAGAGCCAACTCCCTGCCTGGCATGAGCTGCAAAAAACATATATTTGATTACATGTAAGCCTGAATACAAGCCAAACAAGCTTTTGGGAAAGGCAATTCAGTAAATCAATTAACAATCTTTGTTTGATGAAAATGAGTTTATTCTCATCGGACCTTTAAGAGCATAAGTACTTTAGAGTTTTTATTACTTGTCCAAAATTCTTGGTTTGTTCAAATGCCACCCAGGCTGAGAACACATAACAAAGGAGCTTATTTGAACTCACCACATGCTGGCCAGGAATACATAATGAGACTCACCAATTCTGGCAGTCCTGATCCATATAGGACCCAGGAGGAAACAGAGAGCCTTCCCACTCACAGGGGCAGGACAAAGGTGTAATACATCCATCACCTGTAGGGGGCGACAGAGAGTCAAGTTATGCACAGTTATATTGTACTGAAAACAATATGCTGGAAGTAAATTTTGCAAATGTTGATCGGAATCATGGGGGTCAGAGTACAGGGCCATTCAAGAGTCCAAGTGGGGAAAGTCTCATAGATTCAATGCCTTTATCACCAGCTCAATAAACCTGCTCAGACAATATACAAATCAAGATATACTATGATTGATGGGTGGCTGTGAATCCAATAACATGTAAGCAGTTAGACACACCCCCAGAATATGGAGGTGACGGTGTGTATTACTGGAATTATACCCCACAGCCAGCACCAGCACGACTGCGGGAAACTCTGTCTGCCAGTTAGTCTCTTACCATGCCAGACAGTCCCAGACTCGCAGAAGCAGCCCTCCACACAGGAGAGGGCACTGCACGGGGAGTCGGGGTTATGTATACTGCTGGGGCACATTTCTTTGCAAGCTGGGCCACAAGACTTGTACACCAGGCCATTCTCACACTGCAGCGCTGTGGGGCAGAAAGGAGCATATCATACATAGAAGACTGTGTGACGCAGTGTGTCGATGGAGGTCATCTTTAACCATAATGTTAGTCAGCTGTACGTACGGCAGAGTTCCTGGGACCTCCAGTGGATGTAGATCCCCCGGCGGTTACATTCCTCAGCGTAAGCAGCGATGGCAGTACACAGGCACTCACAGTCCCCGCCAGAGTCACAACTGCAACACATCACTGAGTCAAAGAACACACTGAGAGTCCCCATCAGATTCACAGCTGCAACACAACACTGAGTCAAAGAACATACTGAGATACCCCACCAGAGTCACTGTTGCAACACAGCACTGAGTCGAAGGACACACTCAAAGTCCCCATCAAAGTCACAGCTATAACACAACACTTAGTCAAAGGACACACTCTGCCAGAGAGATGGTAAACAATATGTTTTGGGAGAAAATACATGAAAATGTAATGCCTGCATTACCCTACACTTGGAGAATAAAAAAGTAGATGGGAGAGAGCAGCATAACATGAAGCTCAGGGACTCACCCGCAGGCATCGAAGACACACCAGTCATAGAACAGCTGGAAGGCCACCTCAGCATGGCATGGAGCAAAAAGCTCCTGTGTGATCACAGCACAGCGCCTCCGTGCCCACGGCACCCGGTGCGGATTTTCCTGGGCCAGAGGTCAGTGACAGGCTACCAATCAATACCCTAAAACACTCTGGCATTATTACTGACATTATTACTTCCAGTAGGGCCTATTTAGATTTGTCTCGGAAGATCTATGCTGAAGCTGCTCCATTAATGAGAATTAGGATCCAAGGGACTCACGGTGCACGGGTCACGGAGATCCTGGCTTTGGACGTCAGGACAGGTCGGGTTGACTTTCCAGGAATTCCCGAAGAGCTCAGCTGTGGACTCTATAATGCCCTGACGCGTGGTGAAGTCATTCTCGGCATCCCCGTCAAAATTTCCACATAGCCCTGCAACTCTTCCTCGGAACTTGGGAGAGAGGCGAATGTACACCCGCATCCCTGCACAATGGAAACATTAGGAATAAGACACTGTTAACTTGCACAGTTAGCTTGAATAGGCCAAGAGATGGGTCCTGGGATACATATATAGGTATACAGTTTTTAACAGCACAGGGGCAACTCTATTCTTGAATTTTTCAGATGGTGGCATTGGAAGTACCAGCCTTATCATTAAGCAATGATATGTTTCGAATCAGTGCGTGACAGGGAAGGGAGCACTCCCATGGCTAATCAGCTTTCAGTTTGGGCCAATGCTCCTGTGTCCCCACCCCTGTTTCCGTCCCTGTCTCAGTAACTGGGACTTTATTTGTACAAGTTTCCAGATGTGCATAAATGTTATGCTCTTTAACGACAATGATATTTAAGAAGGAAATGTGAGACTCCCACTATGTTTATTTCCAAAATAGCTATGAGGTGATGCCGATACAACGTGACTAGCTAGTGTAGGCCACACCTCCATCCCACAGCACGGTGATTCCAAATCGGGATGAGAGGGATACGAAGAGGCCGATCTGCTCCAGATGCAGCCCGCTGCCCGAATATGCCTTGGGTAGGGCCACAGGCATGCCGTTCACAGACACCGCTTTTCCTGCAACCAGAAGTTTTCCAAGTTTTACGGGCAGCCTGATTAAACATAAATTGCCCATTTGCTTAGAGCATGAATGCTTCACTACTTGTCACACATATATATTCATCCATTCATTCTCTGTAATCTCTTATCCAATGCCATGATGAGCTTGAATCCTGTTCCAGAATGCACAGGGCACCCTGTATTGGATGCTGCTCCATTGCAGAACACATACTTACACTAATTAGCATTGTACACTAATTGAAGAGCAAACTTCCAAAGCTCATTCAGACTAGGGGATACTAAGTTCTCGGATATGAAGTTCTTCATTGGATTATATGAATACTGAGTGAGATTTGATTCCCGATACTGTAACATATGAAGAGAAAGTCTGACTTTAGGTCACTGGCATTCCTGCCTCAAATACAACCAAAAAATGGATGAGTGAGTTTTGGAAATTTGCTCTTCAGTTCATCTATCCACCATGCAGGGGTGCAGGAACTGGGGGGGGAGGGTTTAGCCCACAATATTTAATTTGGTTCCATTCATCTCCCCCAAAAAATGACCTTTGCATTTAAATAATTAAGTTGTGTCCCTCTAATCTCAAACTCTCACTTACACCACTGCCACCATGGGCTGGTGTTGGCGCACCCTAGCAAAAACGATAATTATAAATTTGATGTGGTGTGGTTAGTTCTGCGCTCTGCAGTTAGTATTGCGATGAGCAGGTGCCCAAGCTCCTGGCCGCCGCCCCTCACTCACCTCGAAGCAGATGCACGGTGATGCCTCCCACCATGAAGGTGACGGACTTGGTGCAGGTGACACCGGTGCTGCCGCATGGCATGTTCTCGCCGGTGATGCTGAAGTGGCCCCCCACCTCCCGTGCCAGCACATACTCACAGTCACCCAGGAAGGTGAAGGCGCGCCCATCGAATGTCACATAGTGCGGGTCGCCCGTGGCAATGCAGGTGCCCGCACAAAGGGCATTGCCGCAGTGCCAATGCCGCTCCCGGCATACACTGGGGGCGGGGGGTCAGAAAGCGTGCCCTGGTAACTTTTGGAGCATCATTAAGAATGCAATACTGAACAATTACTAAAATATCACCTACTAATAATTTAATGCATTGCAGTAGATGTCAACATGCATCACGATGTCAGCAGTTTTCAACAATTTAGAAAAGAATGAAGAGACAGAAGGTCTTTCAAAAACAAGTAGACAAGTGAACATGACTTAACCCCCCCCAGCTTGGTTGAAGTAATCAGTGACTGGTAGTGTATGGTAGTCCCGCCCACTGTATGTATAACTAATTCCACCTCAGCTCTGCAGACCCCTGTCTGAAACCTGTTGGGAGTTGCCTACCATGTGTTGCAGTCTCTGGTGATGGTGTCGTTGCTGTAGTACAGCCTGCCGTTGTGGTGGCACGGACACTCTGACGAGGGCACGCAGCGGTCGCCCTGTGGCGGGACAGAGTGCTTGCTGGGATATCGGTGCCCCTTGAGAACCCCTGACACCCCTTCTGCCCCTGTGATAGACAAACACCTACCAGCAGCACGGTGTCGGCAGGGCAGACACAGCCCTGGATGGGCTCTGGGCAGGGCTCTGGGTTTGCATCCAGGCTGGAGCAGGTGTGTAGGCAGGACTGGGGGGAGTACTCCAGGCCGGGTGGGCATGGCGTCAGGGCCGGACAGGGCTCCTCGGTGCAGTTCCACACACCCCTTTCACATACACTATACACCAGGAGCAGGACGGACAGGAAGTTGAGGAGAATAAGGGGACACAGGGCAGACAGAAGGAGATGTTAATGAGCCATACAAATGCACCCTGAAATACAGCAGGGGTCTGCGGTGGCTTTACATTTACAGGGGATGTTTACATTAACATTTATCTACATTTTCTCAACTGGCAGTTGCATTTGTATAAATCAATATACAAAAAGGCAGGCAATACATCCACGGGTGTAGCTAAAAATTCTGGGCCCCCTACCAAAATTTCACCTATATATTTTTAAAGTTGTACATATTCAAGGGCCCCTGCAAAGTGATGAACGCCCGAATCTGCCAGGGTATCCATTCCCCTACTGCATCCCTCAATACATCACAACCATACAGCTGTCAAGAGCCAACATAAGCAAATGTGGTGCTAGGCTGAGCTTCCAGTGTGCGACCAGTTTCAAATGCAGGTTGGCACTGAAAAACAACCTAATACCAGAAAGCTAGGTCAAAACACCATGAGTTTCCTACTACCCAGGCAAGTGCAAAACACAAGATTACTGACACGTAACCGTCCGTGAATGTTGAATTGAAAACAGATGAACTTAAAGTAAAAAGTGACTGGAACATTCTGAAATGTTCTCAAACTTTGTAATTCACCAGACCATAGCACTGTGTGCATGTGGTGGTGGTGGTGGTGGTAGTGGGGGGGGGACCAAAATGTCCACAAAATGTCGTGATACTTTTGTGGACATTTTTCAGGTCACCATTTTACATTTGGATAACCTCATTTTATAAAAATCTGTGGATGCAATCAAAAAAGTAAAAACACAGAAAGTCTTGAATTTTGTTTAGTTACTTATGGTTAATGTTAGGACTGGGTAGGGGATAAGGGTGTCGTGATTTGAATTAGGGTTCTTCCAGCGAATGGAAGTTCCCCATTTAGATAGGTATGCCAACAGACTAGACTACGATAAATTCGACCAGCACCACCCACCAGCTAAGCTTTTCAGCATGTGGAGTTTCGCATGTTTTATTAGTTTAAACACTATCTGTGTCACGTACGAAAGAAAAAAAATACACAGAATGGCAGTTAACCAGTGACTAATATACAAGATTGCCTTTTGCAGGGAATACAACTCAACAAACTCTAGGCATTCGATTAATTAGACTCAAGGTTTTTTTTTTCCCAAAAGTTCACTCCGATACTGATGGAGAGCAGCCCATAAATTATATGCCCAGTAACATTACTATCCATTTCATCCCAAGTCAAAACTTTTACTGACACTGAGGGACATTGAACAACACTGACACCATCACTCTGCAGGCCAGACTATCATCACTTTCAGCTCTCCTTTATCTTCTTCAGATGTTTCTGGACAGGAATTCATTAAAAGTGCATTGCTTGAAGTTCAGCCAAGAACACTAAAATGTAAGGTGCTGAAACCTTATAGTGTACACTTCCATCAGCGGCATCCAGTGGGGTGGACCGTGAGATCCTGCCCTCCTTACCGCCACTTCTCCACAGACCACGTAAACACTCACAATGTTGGCGCAGCGGAGAATGCCGATGAAATCAACCTATCCTGATGTGGGAAAGAGCAGGGCATAGGGCGAGTTCATCATCGCCCTCACGCCACTATTATCAGGACACAAACACACACACACACACACACACACACACACCACTCCTATCAACCTACACAAATTCAATCTCTGCAAGTACATAACATAATAAGTCCCCACTGCAATAAAACAGCCATTTACAGCAGCTGTAAAGCAGGGCAGCAGAATTTTGACGCGGATGAAAGCATCTCAATGTGATAAGTATGTCATAAAGCGCCCAGATCACCCAGCCTCATTGCTAAAGCATAAGACACCCGGCTCTGAGTACAAATGCACCTGAGTGGCCCCACCTCCTAGAAGCGACAGTGCACCCTTTGGCATTAAAGGTCGGCATTCTGCTTAGTCATCCGGCCACTTTTTCATCTTCTTAGTTCATTAACTCAGATAAGAACCGTCTCAGGGTTCATGGCACCAATAAAAAACGGTGTGCCAGCTATGATCCGTTACCCAGTGCCTGTATTGCGGTTGCTTGGGAGAAGGCCAGTAGGTACACCTCGTCAAAGAAGACAAAGGGAGTATTCTGAAGGAACATTTTGCAGCTTGAATTAATATCGGCAAATTTCGTCTTGGTTCAAACACAAAGAGGATAATTTGTTTTAACATTTTTACTGAAAAGAGAATGGAACAAGAGGTGCACAGCTTTGAAACAAATGTATATTGATAAAGGGCATAAAGCCAACCTTCTCAAATCCATCTGGATCAAGTCAGCAGATGATAGAAATAAAGACCTTTTTAGCTGAGCTGCAGGCCAAATTAAAACATACCTTGAACTAGCTGGAGTCTTGTTGATTTTGCTTGGTCTACCTACCAGGTGTTGCAGTTGTTCTGGATGGCACTGCCAGGCTGGTACACCCCGTCCCCATACACGCAGGGGCACAAGGCAGCAGGCACACATTGTCCATGATCATCTTGTACCAGCTCCGAAGGGCACTGACAGCCTGGTACACAGCTGGACGCCTCCCCCTGGCAGCTCCAGCCTTGGTGGAGGTCTGCGCAGGAGCCCCCACATGGACGGCCGCATTCCTGGTACACCTGCCCCCCCGAGCACTGAACGGCTGGGGGGTGGGGGGGAGTGCCATCAGTGGACTGAAATGCATAACAGCCACTGACACTGAGGGACATCGAACAACACTGACACCATGAATTACTAACACTGAGGGACATTGAACAACACTGACACCATGAATTACTGACACTGAGGGACATTGAATAACACTGACACCATGAATTACTGACACTGAGGGACATTGAACAACACTGACACCATGAATTACTGACACTGAGGGAC
>JAODJW010000033.1:11945351-11966523 GCA_026777045.1 Hyperopisus bebe
AAACAGAGTTGAAAAATCCTTATTGTTTTAACAGGACGCAGCAGACGTAAGAAGCTGTAATGCACCACATGTAGCTGGTGCAAGCAAAGCAATTGCGCTGCGAGTCATAAAATAGTACAGAACATATCTAATTTATAATACTCACAACACTTGATAATGATAACCAACATCTGTGTTAAGCAATAATGTATTTATGTTACTGTACTTTTGTCGTCATTTTAATGTGTACTCTCTCTCTTACAAAGAACCTATATAGGTTTGCATACATATATATGATGTTTGCATCGCACCCAAGTAACCTGTCGTCCTATTGGACAGAACATAATCTGGGCATTAAGTGATGAATACTAAATAATTCTGAATCCCTGCAAATAATGCAAATGCAATGTAACAATGAAATAAATGATCCCAAACATGTGCAGCATCAACCAAAGGAAATGAAATGTTTATTTTTCACTGACTAAAGCAAAGTCCCCTCTGTCCATGCTCCCACCTGTACCTGAAACACGCTGCTCTGGATGATCCCACAAACAATCCCCGCCTGCTGCCTCCTCTGGGGGTAGGTGACACAGGGGTCGGGTGACACCCCCAAGGGGGGCATGCAGCCGCCCAGGGCCATCTTGCTGGCGAAGGAGCTGACGCCGCTTTCTATGTCGCCCTCTGGGGTGGTGAAGTCGTCGTGCTGACTCCATGTCAAGGTTCCACACAGCCCTCTCACCTGTAAATGCATGCGGGAGGGCAGTTAGAGTCTGAACGAGCACCATGTGATCAGAGCTATAAGCTGGACTAACGTGGAGACAGAATTCTATAACAGGATGGTGACCCAGGGGGTTAGAACACTGTACTTTTGCTGCTGTACCACAGTTCCTCCTGCCATTTCATAGCACCAGCACCTGCCTGCCTCCCCGAATGACACTCAAATGTTAAAATTGGAACAGTGTGATTTGGAATTTTGCCATCTTGCTTATCTGTTACAACCGAGGAGTGGTTGTAATCTTAGCTACACTGTTGCCTTTGTATATAATAGGATGTTTAATTGCATCTCTGCAGGTTGTGTTCTATATCTCCTGACATCTCCTGGGATTGGGAGGTTGAAGGTGTTTGATCACCATTCCAATTCCGATTTTGGCAAAAATGTCACCGAATGCTTCAGCTCTCTGGTTTGTGGACGACTGCACACCTTGTGGGCGAATCCCGGCTGTAGTGTGACAAGGGCATAGGATCCTTCCAGGTGCCACAGTAACTGTGCACCAAATGTCTGGACCGCGATGAAGGAGGAGGAGGCGCGCCGCACAGTCAGGTCTGACGTCACCACAGGGAGCGTCATCCTCTGGCCATTCATGGTTACTGCACCTTTAGCAGGCAATAACAAATAGGTAGTAATACACATGTGCTACACACATGGGTAGAACAGTAGACCTCAAAGGGGCAGCCTGACAGCTTTATAGATCTAGAGAGAAGACTAGACTTGTCTGCTTGCATCACATCCAGAGAGTCAATGATCTTAGTCATATTAAACAAATAACTCACTTCACCATCACTAACCATGGGCGATTCTAAGATTTTTTTAATGTGGGTGGCAAATGGGGGGCCATAATTCATACATGACTTAAATTATTTAATTTGGCGAGTGACAGACAAGGAGTCACTCTGGGGGCCAATCAGCTGAGCCCCAGCCCCTGTATACATTCCTCTCAGTAACCAACTGCCTCCCTCATTTATTAATGTAACCTAACTTGGAGACGCTGTTTAGACACCCCTGCCAAAAAGTTTCAGTTGGGGTCTATAAATCGACTGCGTACCGGAATCAGAGACGGTCACAGAGGTACGGAGCACAGTAATGGCCATCTCCCTCAGGCACCCCTGCCCCGCTCCTGAGGCACACGGCCCAGCCTGGACAGTCACCAGAAGCTTATGGTCCACAAAGTCCTGCAGAAGGACAGGCAGGCTTAGTCAGATGGGGCACTATTAACTCCGTTGGCTTTACAGTTTGGAAATACACAGCTCTATCATAAGGCCGCTCCTCACCTCCACTGCGGTGAAGCCACAGTCGCCGGTCAGCACGCTGTACCGCTTTCCGTCGAAAGTGGTTACTTGCAGTGCCCCCAGCAGGGTACACTGCGCGGCACACTTTTCACTGGAGCACTGCCACTGCCCTGCTCTGCACTCACTGAGAGACAGAAGGAAAGAGAACAGATGTGTACAAGGAAACCAAAATCGAGAAGGGATGAGGACATTAACACATAGTATCTGTTGTGTCTCATAAAAATATGTTCCAGACCTGATGCTTGATCCCACACACTGCTTTAACTCCTAACACCTCTGTACAGTATCTCTTAAATAGGGGCTATTCTAGTATTTTAAGGTGGGGTCATAATTCATACAAAGAGGCCAACCAACTGGGGCAAATCTAGGATTTTTTTAAGGTGAGGGGCATGAGTGGGGTCATAATTCATATAAAAGGGCCAAACTTATCATTAGCCAATGATATGCTTTGAATCGGTGAGTGACAGGAGTGACAGAAAAGGGGGGCCAATAAGCTTATGGCTGGAGCCAGTGCCACTGTGGCCCCGCCCTTGTATACATCCCAATGTAATATGGTTCCATTCACAACCCCACCACAGGACTAAAATTCCTCACTGTACATAAAGACCACAGTTATGGTCCAATGATTAGCTTCAGAGGGCAGGCAAACATGTATTGGGCAGTTTTTAATCATGTGACTAACTGATGGGAGATTTGACCACACACAGAAGCAAATAGACAGCAAGACTAACCAGGTGTTGCACCTCTGCCGGATGGCATCGCCTGGTCGATAGGTACGCCGGCGGTGGAAACAGGGACACTGTTCCCGGGGCAGGCAGGTACCCTGGTGGAGATATAGACCAGGGGGGCACTCGCAACCACTCACACACTCCTCCCCACACTGGCCAGACATGGGGGGGATTGGGGAGGAGCAGCTGGGGGGGCAGGACGACACGCAGTCAGAGAATACCTGCCCCTGGGGGCACTTCCTTTCTGGAGGGGAGCAGGAGAGAGACAGTCATGGGGTTATAAGGGTCTAATGTGAGGTGAGCCAAGGTTCCGTTACTGTGACAACCTACCACAAAGTTTGGCACCCCTCCAGCTGATGCTGACATGCTGCTGGGCGCATTCGCGGGCGTAGCTGGCCAGGGTGTCACAGCTCCCCTCATCCCGCTCTGCTCCCCTCAGGCTGCACCACAGGAACAGGCAAGCGTCCACGTAAGGCGCTGGGTCCACCTGATCAGGAGAGAGAGACACGATCCAAAGAGCGCCACCACTTGGCCAAAATGGTGCGCTTGAAAAGCACAGGAAGGGTAAACAGCTTTTGTAACGGAGGTAGTTTGCATGCATTCCAATGGAAGGGATTGGGGGCACTGTCGGTCGACCCTTTAGGCGACACAGACAGCTTCCTGGGGTGCGGACGATTTCTCTCCGTCAGCGGAGAAGCTTGCCTAGGGAGCCTATTGGCTTTAACCGGTACTGAAGGAGGGGCACCGGTAGGGGCAAACGTGCCATCAGCCTCATACCTGCTGATGACACTGTGTGAAGGGACTCGCCAGCAGCCTGTGACACACAGCCTCGGCCTCCCGCCGCAGGTCTGCATCCCTGACGATATCACAGCTATGGCCAAGCTCAGCCGCATCGCTGCATCCCTTGGGGGGCGGGGGCAGAGAGCAGAGAACATAACTGGGGGGTCGAGAGGCTTTGATTCCATGTGTCTGCTATACATGGAAGTGTCTCGGGTTAAGCGCACTATGTGGCTCACAGTCATTCACAGTACAGAACTCCAATCCAGCCTCATACCTCGGACTGTTCATCTGGCACACGCCACGAGTTCCCGAAGCTGGCAGCGTACTGGGCCACGGTGCCTGACACAGTGGTGAAATCATCTGTGTGCATGCGGAAAAAAGTAATCAGAGGGGAAAAAAAATCAAAAATGACTCCACATCATAAATCATACAGGTTAAACCCAGAAAATACTGTTAAGTGATGTAGCTATTGTAGCTCATGACGAAATTTATTTAAACCAAACAGATGTGATTATCATTCATTGGTAACGAAGACAAATAAATAAATCAAGTCTCTGGGGAGCAGAAATACTACTAACATTGTTACTATAATATCTGTTACTATTCTCATACCGTCAGCTTTGTTGTTGAAGATTCCACATAGCCCCCTAGTGGCAGTGAGGTGTTCTGCAGTGACGGTCAGATGGACGGTGTTTCCCATGTCAAACTTCACCCGAACCCCCATGCCGCTCTCCACAAAAACAAAGTCTCCCATCCAATGAATGCTCACCCCTGCATAATGTGGCAGACGCACACAAAGAAACAGATGCAAGCTAATGACTGCCAGCATTGAGGGTAGACACATCAGGCCTAATAAAAACGGTTTCAGAAAACAAAAAATCTGTGGAAAAAAACAGTTAAATCAACTGATGTAACATGGGCATAGGAGTAAACTTACCACCCCTAAAGAGGGCCTTGTTCTGAGGGACCAACAAGCCATTGAGTGTGACATTTCTCTGATGGATTGACACCAGGTCTAACCCCAACATCATCCGCAAGGCCTAAAAGGCATAGAGAGTCAAAGGATATCAGTGTGTCCATCCTGACAACAGGGGCGATTCTAGGATTCTAGAGGCATAAGTAGGGTCATTTTTCATACAGAAGGGCCAAACTAATCATTAGTCAATGATATGGTTTGAATCGGTGAGTGACAGAGAAGGGCACATTCAGGAGGCCAGTCAGCTTTCAGCTGGGGCCAATGGCCCCACCCCTATAAACATCCCTGTTGAACAAGCTGCTATCTATGGTGCCATCTTGGAACATAGAATATTGGAAATTGGTTTTAATGAAAACACGTTTAATGAACTAACAGTTCGTTCAATTAATAATGTTCCAACCAGTGGTCACGGGTTCAAGTCCTTGAAATGGCTTATCCAGCTGGAAGCTACATGCATGCCAAATTCCTCAAACACACTGGGGGACGCATCTAGTTGTGCCCATGTGCTGGCATGACGCGGAGAACTGACCCGGCTGTCTGTGTAGCCTCACAGTCAGTGCCTTGCCTGATACTGCTGGGTCAGTGATCCATCACCACTCGCCACAATCTGCTCTCATTTGCCGCAGAGCTATTCTTATCCACTGCTAACGACTGTGTCTATCCGTAATGCCATTTATAGATATCGGTTTCTGGGAGCACTACCCAGGTGTAAAGGAAGTCAGGACTCAGGGAATCATTCGCATTTTTACACTTTATTGATCCCTGTGGGGAAATTCTCTTTTTGCCTACCCCATCTTGTTCTCCGCCCATAGCAGCACCAAGGGAGCTGGGGGTGAAGGGCCTTACTGAAGGGCCCACAGACATGCCAAAGCCAAGCTTGAACTGTTGACTTTCCAATCACAAGCACCGAGACTTAGCCCACTAAATCGCACACTGCCCCCAAATATTAGCATATTAGCATTTGATTGTTCTGCGAAAAATATTGCAAATCTTATTAAAAAGGTGCAAAACCAAATTAGGTGAGGTGCCATAATTCATAAACCGCCAGACTGGTTTGAGACTAACAGGAGAGCAGAGCGATTAGTTAGTGTTAGTGGTGGAGATTAATGATGAGCTTTGCGAGGCCTTGGGTGGTACCTTGCTGCAGCGACCGTGGCCATCACAGACACTGCTGATATACACGGCCCATGTTCCCTCGGTGGATGAGGCCAGGATGTAGGTGCAGCTGCCCTGGAAGTGAAAATGCTTGCGGTCGAAGGTACGGTAGTGTGCCCCGCCCCAGGCAAGGCAGGTCCCAGAGCCCTGTGTGTCCCAGAGCACCCCTAGGGCCCCCCCACGAAGCCGAGGGTAGGACTGGGAACCTGTGCACACAGAGAAATGGTGTCTGATAAGCAGGGGCGCAGTTAAGGGGGTGAGGGGGAGTTAGAACATTTTCAAGGGACCCCAAGTGACCCCTAACAATTTTGGAACATAACTGGATTGACTTGTGTTTTGATATGTTTCATGGGGCCCAAAATCTCTAGCCTAGCCCTCGCAGGCTCTCTAAGATTGACCTTGTTGTTGTCAGACTGGCTGTTTTTTAAACTTAATCTTAATCTTAAAGCAGTCCGGTTGTCTGAACAACAGTGGAAAATAAAAACAATAAAATATGTCAATGAACCTTGCATAATAGCTTTTTGAAAGCCTCTCAGTCAAACGTGCCTGAAAATCAAAGTTTTATTAGTTTATGAGAGCAGCTTGAGGTCCATGTCACATGACTGCTGGAAGCATTAATGATGGCTTGTGAGAGTTTGCTTGACACACATTATATCAGTGTCTGCACATGCTTGCAATATGGTGCATCTGCCTGTTATATATACTTTTATTGACTTACATAACTGGTGACTGATTAGTAAAGAGTTGAACAAAGAGAAGCACCATGTACATGAAAAGTTAAGAAAATAAAACTGATTCTGGTCCTGATTCTACACACTGAACCTGTTTTGCTGAGGTATTTACATAAAACTTCAAATTAAATTTTCTGTATCTTCTACAATAAATGTACTTCATATATAAATGGTTGAAAAGACTGTCTACAGTGTAAAATGGTAGAAGGCAGAACTTCTCAAGAAAAAAAAATCAGCCCACCCCCTATTTCTGGAAGTTGTTACATATAGATGGCACAATCAGAGGGTGACGCTCCAGGTAAACCATAAGGGCGGCGCTGTAGCACGACTGACCAGGCAGCAGTGTGTATGCACATGAAAGGCAGGTGTGGTCCGAGGCATTTCTCCAGCTGAGGCCCCACAGGCTGCTGCAGCACTGTTCCAGGGGCATTAAGGAGGAGTTGTGTACCCCAGGGAAATCCTCACAGCTCCACGTCGAGTAACAAAGTCCTCTTGGGCTCATCCCTAGAACAGTAAGATGGAGAAGATGGAGTAGACACATAGAAATATAAATAAATATAAATTTAGTGGTGGTGCTCTACAGAGGACATTACTGTATGTTTTTCTTCCTATCTCTAACACTATACATCAGAGATGGACATTTCAGGGCCAGAAAGTAAAAATCCAAACCAGGATTTTGTTTCAACCAACCAGTGACTGTGACTCTGTGGCTCAACTTATTGGTTAAAACTAAATCCTGGTTTGGATATTTACTTTCTGGACCTGAAATGTCCACCTCTGCTATACATCCCAAGTGCCATTGTTCCTTAAAGTGTATATATATTTTCCCCATGCATTTCAGCTTGTGGAACTTTTACTAACACAAAAATGTTCTGAGGGCAGAAGGAAAAATGATTGGTTCAGAGAGATAACCAATCAGACTGTAGAGGAGGTGGTTCCAAGCAACCAGACGAGACGGGACCAAGACATCTGATTGGTTGGTCCTGCCTCTGCTAGTTACTTGGACCCATCTCCTCTACAGTCGGATTGGTTATAACTCTCATAAGCTGTATTTCAGAAGTATATTACAAAAGTGCCAAAGAACCAAAGGATCTGAACACGTTTTTATCTGTCTTGAATACAGGACTATTTACAAGAGAATTAAAAAACAAATATTCAGGGGTTGTTTTTCCTCAGGCTGATTATAAGCTGAAGTGTAGCCTTTCAGAGGTGAGGGGGAGGGGTTGGAAGCTGGCTGAGTCAAACTGAGCCCCCCTTCTTGAGAACAGTGCTCTGTCTGCGTACCCTGTGAGCAGCGCGACCCGACCCAGCCTTCGCAGCACCCCCGCACAGTGTGGTTCACTGGCCGCCTCTCCAGCACCTCCGGCCTGCCAGAAAACACAGGGGCAGTACCCTCCATTACATCTCTATGCAACAAAAATGCACCGATGGAAAACAGCCCAGGAGGCCCTCTGACTACAGGTCACAGATGGAGGGACTTACTACAATCATTCATATAGCAGACACTTTTATCCAAAGTGACATTTAGATTGAGAAAGCAGGATCAGACAGTCCCAGATCAATTGATGGGCCTTGCCCACAGGAACCAAAGGTAAAATCACTCTGCCAACTCTGGGATTTGAACCAGCAATCTCCAGAGAAGAGGCATTGCATCCTAACCCACAGAGCAACACACTGTCAATGGCCTCTGCTGGGGTGTTTAAAAAACTAATCTTTTTAAGCATTTATGCCCATCTCCAAAAAATAATTGTTTTGTTGAAATCAGATTGTCTATTTGTATCTTTGTTTACTGATATACAGCGGTGGCCAAAATTATTAGAACACTTGGCATTTTTAAGAGGTTTCATGGACATTATGAAATGAAATGTTTTGGAGGCAAAAAAGGTCAATATTTTCAGATCTGTCAGGCGTTCTAATAATTTTGGCCACCACTGTAAATACTCTTCAAACCAGTGCCATTGACAAGAACGGGTAAATATTTATAAGGAATGGTAAATTAGCTCACTTGTACATGTAGCAAGATGCCCTAGGACCTTGTTCTTTGTAATACTGTGCAATGCCGTCATCCCCCCCGAACTCGTGGCGCATTCTGTCCACGTCCAGCTTCCAGCCCTGCAGGTTGAACTGAAATACAGTGGAGCAGTCCACTTCGTGTTGCTGACGGGGAGAGATGATCCTCTCCACCTGTTCCTCTACGGTGTGTTCACACCAGTGCCTGGAACATACACAAAAATGTTGAAAGTGCAGGAAAGGGCTGGCAAAAACCTCAAATACGAGCCTGTCTAACCAGGGGCATGAATTGAACTCTCCAGCAAAAATAGTCCAGACTCAAATGATTTTCCAAGTAACAACAGTTTTAGCAGCCAGAGTCATGTGAGGATCGGAAACAATCCAGTATATTTTTTTAGGGAAATGAAGAAATCGATTTTCTGAAAGCATAAGTAGTCAACAGCAACATCCAGTCAATATTTAATCTACATGTAGTCACCCATTCATATCACTTTTTAAAGTATGTTCTTGTCTCCTGTTCTTTCACTGTTTTCGCCGTCTCTATCCCCAGAAGCCCTTTTTGCAGTAGTTGGACCACAGAACCAGTCACACAACCCCGACCCTCACCCCATCTCCATTGCCATCACCAAACGCAGGCCCAGCGCCAACAAGATCAGGGCTTCCATCTTGTGCGATCAGTTTGCCTTGGAAAATCCCTCCAATCAGCCTGGGCAGAGAAGAACTCATGAACCAAGTGCTACATGTGGAAATCCCCCATGGAAGGTTCTAGAAGAACCCATATACTGTAACTTCACAATGCTCCCTGTAACTCGTTGCTCCCCAGAACTGGTGACATGACCTCCCCCGGTGTTTTCTTGCTCTAATGGCACAGTGAAGAGCTTTTCAGCTCGACAAGAGTGAAATGACTCACTAATTATCACCCGCGCTGACTTTGAATCCACTTCATCTGCTAAGCCTGAAGCAGAACAGAGACAGGTTACACAAAGACGTGGGTTTCATGTGATAATGGCAATACAGAGGCAGGCCAAGGTTATTACTCACAGGCTAAAGTACGTCTAGACTTCTACAGATCAACACTTTTTATGCGTTTTTAAAGTACCTGCGAAACCTTGCATGCAAAATGAACTTAACAGAAAAATATACAGATTGCTAGGATACTATATTATTATTTCCGTCAGTTTGCCTTCTTCAGGCACGATATTTGTGGAAAACTAGGAAAAAAGAGGATTTAAAGAAATGGGAACTGAAGAAGAATCGAGTTTGTTCAAGTTAATAAACTTCAGAACACTATTATTTATTTCTGAGCCGTTACTATACGATTCCAGGCAATACTTCTCCTGACATTATTCCCTGCACTATCTATCTATCTATCTATCTATCTATCTATCTATCTGTCTATCTACATTCAGCATCCTGGGTTACCTGTATTCCCCTTTTCTCTCCCTCGTAGCTTTATTGTCTTCAGTGTCCTGTGTCTCCTCGGTGATCAGTCCTGTGTGTACTGGGGCACCCGGCACCCGGGTTTTAAACGGCCAGGGAATCCCTGGGGGTGCCCGCACCATCTGAGGCGGTGGCCATTGGAGGAGCAGTCTCCTGAAACAGCTGCCACGGGCACCATTAGCTGTCCCACCATGATGGGTGGCCGGCCGGCCCCCAGGGTCCAATGGCATCCCCCAGACCCACGGGGACAGGGATAAGGGGGGGGGGGGTGTTTACGCCTGTTTTAATCTTATAAAGAGCAAAGCTTGGTGGCGTTTATTTAATAAAGCTCATCAATAGCAGAGAGTGCTGGATCTTCCAGACTGTTCCCTGAACCTTTTCACATGGATCTGGGCAACAAACACAGCTGCTGTGACCCCCTCCACCCCCCACCCCAGCCCACTGCTCTTTCAGCCTGTGACACACGCACACTCAGGCACGCACACACCCACTCTCCTTAGCACTCTTGTACAGTCTTCATTGCCGCTGTTGATGCTCACCCACTAATCGAAAGAAGCCCCCCCACCACAGGACATCACACAAAGACTCAAGGAACAGAAAGAATTATGAAAACAAATATATTAACAACATGTTTGCTCCTCCCAGTGGGCTTTAGGAGACTGTAGGAATTTCCCGCAGTTGTCATTACAGATTTTCTTGATTGCTTTGGAGCATTTTTCAAATGACAGAAAGAACATCAAGTGTAATCCTCATACCATAATCCACGTCTGCACAGCAGAACATCATGTCTCATTGCTTCACACAAAGTTACTTTAGTTTTTAATCAAGATAGATTATGTAGTTTCTCATCGTAATAATATACACCCCGAAATATATATGTATGATTGTCATGCCTCCACATGCAAAACAGTTAACTAAGATTTCAAAATGATTTAAAATTATCTTCCATAAATCACAGTGATATGCCATTGTTGTGTTTTTGGTTCTACAGTATATGATTTCATTGTCATTTTGTTGTGCTTGTATTGCCATTTTGTAGTTTTGTGTTATATAGTGCAGGGTGACTATTTTGTTTGCTATTGTACTGTGTCTTGAGATCTGAAAAATGCCTGTGAGTGCAATCAAGTGAACTTTGCATACTGTAATGTAAAGCCAGCCTTCCAATGTTGAATCTTTGACATGAATAAGTATCAGTTTGCTACATAAAAATGATAAGTCCGTGATAATGAGAAAGTGCAAAATGACTATAATTCAGAATTAGTTACATCAGGAACATACTTACACTGATGTACTGACAATACATCTAAGGATTTTGACTCTCTGGGGTCAAAAGATGCTGATTGTACTTTTCATTTTGGTGGCACTGACTCATTCATTGGTGGAATTATTTGCTTTTGAGATATGAGTTAATTGTTTTGGTTAAGTTACAGGCTTTTGCAGCTAAACCATAGTGTTGTGCTAAACTGTTTTGAGAAATGCTCTTGAGAATGTTAAGTATGCTTCATAAAATGTTCCAAAGCAATCAAAAAAAAACTGCATGTGAACATCCCAATTCCCCACTCTGACATCATAAATCCTCTGGTGAAAGGACAGTGTTCACCTGACCCTAAGAGTGTACTCCCGTTCCTCTGCTTATGCTTATTATCTCCAGATTGCTGCTCTGCATTAGTCATTTCTCAGTTGGCCCATACTGCAGCTTTCCCTTTCTTACTCACAGTCCCACAATCTCATGCGGGGTGGATATATGACCTTTTCTAGAATTGTGCGATCCTTTCCCTGACTAGCAATGTAATTTGGTAGAGAAGAGTCATGAATATTGATTTTTTTGTGACCACGTAGGAACAAGGTTGATACAAATTTGTGAGAAATTACTTTAGTTGCCAGGGGTTATTGCCCTTGAGGACTGGAAGTTACCTGACTGTTTCTTTTTAATGTAAAAAAGGCAACATATATTTTTTCAAGTTTTCCTTGAAGTCAGTACTGAACAAGAAACAGACATAGGGGCATCACTTCTCATTGCATTTATTTAGCAAATACTTTTATGCAAAACAACATACAACTGAGAAAGCAGGGTCAGTTTGTCCATGGAACAATTAGGGTTAAGGGCCTTGCTTAAGAGCCCAATGGTAATATTGGCCTGTCAGCAATGGAATGTAAACCAACAGCCCTCCTCTGACAGGCAAAGACTACTAATGCAAGGAAATATACACTGCCCCCACATTTAATAAAATACATCACGTCTTCCTCATGACTTCCTTCGGTGCTGAGTGGTGAAAGCAGCTGAGCAACTCCCTGGCTAAATACTAGTTCAATCACCTCCCCAGCTAAATGCTAGGTCAATCACTTTCCCAGTAAAACGCAAATTCAGTCACTTCCGCCACTAAATGCCAGTTTAATGACTTCCTTGGCTAAATGCTAGGTCAGTCACTTTCCCAGGTAAATGCTAGGTCAATCACATCCCCAGCTAAATGCTAGTTCAATCACTTGCTTGGCTAGATGCTAATTCAATCACTGCCTTGGCTACATGCTAGGTCAATCGCTTTCCCAGTAAAATACTAGTTCAGTCCCTTCTGCAGCTAAATGCCAGTTCAGTTTCTTCCTCTGCTTAATGCTAGGTCAATCACTTCCCCAGCTAAATGCTAATTCAATCACTTCCCCAGCTAAATGCTAATACAATCACCTCCCCGGCTAAATGCTAGTTCAATTACTTCCCTGGCTAAATGCTAATTCAATCACTTCCCCGGCTAAATGCTAGTTCAATTACTTCCCTGGCTAAATGCTAATTCAATCACTTCCCCAGCTAAATGCTAAGTCAGTCACTTCCTAAGCTAAATGCTACATTAATCACTTTCAGTCACATCCCCAACTAAATACTAGTTCAGTCTTTTCCTCAGTTTAATGCTAGGTCAATCACTTCCCCCAGCTAAATGCTAGATTAATCACTTCCCCCAGCTAAATGCTAGATTAATCACTTTCCTGGCTAAATGCTAATTCAATCACTTCCCCAGCTAAATGCTAAGTCAGTCACATCCTAAGCTAAATGCTAGATCAATCACTTTTATGGCTAAATGCTAGGTCAATCACTTTTCTGATTAAATGCTAGATCAATCACTTCCCCAGCTAAATGCTAAGCCAATCACTTCATTGGTTCAGTCACTACCTCGGCTAAATGTTAGGTCAGTCACTACCCCGGTTAAATGCTAGGTGAAATGCTAGCTAAATGCTTGGATGCTTGGTCAATCACTATCTTGGGTCGATGCTAGTTCAGTCATTACCCAGGCTAGATGCAAGCTCAATCACCCCATTAGTGGTGCCACTAGTGTCCCCATCATTTCAGTTACCCCCTCCCCCCCATTTAAGTTCATAGCGCATATTCAAATCATCAACCCAGAACACTATGCTATTCTCTTTCTCTACTACTGCCCATCTTATCCCTTTGACCACCTTGACATTCAGAGAAAATAACTGTAAATACTTAACCATTGTTGCAGCAAACAAAGATGCAGTGAATATTTGACCTTTGCACCAAACATTGACCCAGCCAGTCTATCTACACTACCAGTCAAAAGTATTTGCGCGCCACAGGTTTTTACCACTTTTCCATTTATTTCATAAACTGCAGATATTTTATTCTTGTTAAGAATAGAAGTTGAGTGAGCAACTATAAATGAAAATATAAGTCAAATAAAACAAGTTTCCTTTATAACTTGGAAAGAGTATGTAATAATGAATGTCTGACATCCTATTGACTGGTTGTATGGTGATGGCTTAGTCAAATTCTAGGCTGTCCTTTAACTTTAAATACACTAGGCAACTGTTTCATCCCATGAAACAGAGCAGTATTTAATGTCCCTTGTAGAAAGAATGCCTCAAATTTTCTCTAGTGTTATAATTGCTAGAGGAGGTTACTTTGATGAATCAAAGATATGACATTTTCTTGCCAATAAAGATACGCAAATGGTGAACATACTGTAAATTTATTTGTTAGCAAAGAATACTGAGTGTATTTTTAGTAAGTGTTAAGTCAGTAATATGCAAATATAGAAAATCTCAGTGTCTGCAAAACTTTTGACTGGTAGTGTACTTTCTTCTAAACAAAATACATATACGTGACAGAATATGACTGAGCTTAGCAGCAAAGCCAATAGAGCGATTATCGATGTGAACTTTCCCTTTCTGTCATCACAACCTTCAAACCACCACACCCCCCGCCCCATTCCACCCCCCAGCTGGGCACAAGGTCTGCGCAGTAAAGATGATAACCAAGTGCTGAGTTCAGCTCTCTCGCATGCTCCAAGACAGGTGAAGAGCAAATTGGGGTCAATCCCATGCTGGAGGGTCCTCAGGGGCTCAGCCTTCACCCAACCAAAGCATATTCCATGCATGGATCCAGCAGCCTGGAGAGAGGAAGAACATGCCCACAAGAGCTGCCTTTTGGTCTTCATCCCACCCAAGTTGATGTACCTTCAATGCAATTAGTTAACCACTGCAAAAAAAATCTTACTCCAGTATTTTTTGCAACTACATAATAACCTTGATATTGAATCATATATGATCAGATTTAACTATAATCGAAATGCTGGGTAATTTTATCAGATAATACTTAATTAAATATGCAAAAGTGCTTAACTGAAATGACTGCTGGGAAGAGACTGGGGCAGGAATCTTTTGTTATTAAGAATATTACTGTCAGTGCATTAGCTGTTCAAAGGCCATTTTTCTCTGTGAATGTGTTTTCCCAAAATATACCCACTTCAACCCAGGTCTCTGCCAGTACTTTTCACACCTAATGCATTCCCCATTTCAGAAGGCGATTCAATCAAACAAGGTCGTGACATTTTCCAGGAAAATGGGCAGATGACATGGTTTAATGATTTATACCGAGGCTCACGAATTTCATCATTTTATGACACGCTACTCTCCAATCACAAACTCTGGGAAGAGGAGGCGGGAGAGGGAGCTGTTAAAAACAGCTCCAGAACATATCATGTTCACTGTGCTCCAGCAGGGAATCAGAAGAGGGAGTGAACAGCTACAAAAACACAACCAGTAAGCGGAAGAAGCAGCACGCTGCAAAACACGTAGGTACATCTGCACCAAAAACTGGCTTTGGCTTTGTAGCAACATATATTATGATTTTTTTGCATTTTTTATATCCATAAAACAGATTAAAAACAAAATTATGAGAGGGGGGTTTTTAGGGAGATGCAGTCAGTGTGTTTGGAGCTGGGGGGGCTTGATATCAAGCCGTGCCTGTCTCTGCAGGTGTGGACATGTTGTTCTTCTGCTTGCTGCTCGCGGTTGTAATAAATGCCTCAGCTGCCAGCCCCCGATCGCGGGAATGGGCTCACCACGGCGCCTCCATGTTTGCCGACCTCACCGACAAGGAGATGCGTGTGGTACGCGACTACCTATCGTCCTGTAAGGAGCTGGGCCTCTCGCCAGCTAAGGGCAAGGAGCTGAAGAAGAACAGCATCCTGCTGATAGAGCTGCAGCTGCCCCGAAAGGAGGAGGCGCTACGGGCGCTAGACCGGGGCCGTGCCAAGCCCCCCCGCCAGGCTCGGGTCGTAATTCAGTTTGGCCGGCAGCTGCAACCCAACATCACGGAGTACATTGTAGGGCCGCTGCCATTCCCCAACTCCTACCAGGTCAGGACCTTCAAGAGCAACCGGCCAATCAAATTTGAATCACGGCCAATTTCCATGGTGGAGTACGCGCACTTGGACACCATGTTGAAGAAGATTACCACCAAGGTGCACCAACTACTTGAGGAGAGCACGGGTTTCACTTTCAATAACTGTACTGACCGCTGTCTGACCTTTTCTGACATTGCTCCCCGGGGACTAGCCTCGGGTGAAAGGAGGACCTGGATAATGCTCCAGAAGTTTGTGGAAGGGTACTTCATCCACCCGGTGGGCTTCGAGGTCCTCATCAATCACCGTGACCTGGACCCAGAAAATTGGACAGTGGAGAAAGTGTGGTACAATGGGCAATATTTCGACAGCGTGGATGAGCTGGTCGAGCGGTACGACAATGGTGACCTGCTGAAACTGAGGCTCCCGGAGCACGACCAGCAGGACCTGTATTCTACTTACATCCCGCGTGGCCACAGCAACACACCGACGGACATCCACGGGCCGAAACTGGTAGAGCCACAGGGGCGGCGCTACCGCGTGGACGGAAACTTTGTGGAGTATGCCGGTTGGTCCTTCGTCTACCGAGTCCGCTCCTCCGCCGGACTCCAGATTTTCGACCTTCGCTTTGATGGCGAGAGGATCGCCTATGAGATCAGCCTGCAGGAGGCCATCGCCTTCTACTCGGGGCACACCCCGGCAGCCATGCAGACCAAGTACATTGACGCTGGTTGGGCCATGGGCACCGTGACCTACGAGCTGGCTCCGGGGATCGACTGTCCCGAAATAGCTACCTTCCTTGACCTTTACCACTACTACGACACGGACAAACCGGTGAAGCACAAGAACGCGCTCTGCATTTTCGAGATGACCACCGCCATGCCCCTCAGGCGACACTTCAACAGCAACTTCCAGGGAGGCTACAACTTCTTCGGGGGTCTGGAAAACCATGTCCTGGTGATCCGGACCACGTCTACAGTCTACAACTATGATTACATCTGGGACTTCTACTTCTACCAGAACGGGGTGATGGAGTCACGGGTCAGCGCCACTGGCTACATCCATGCCACCTTTTTCACGCAGGAAGGGCTTCACTATGGGAACAAGGTCTACAGCTATGTGCTGGGCAACCTGCACACTCACCTTATTCATTACAAGGTGGACCTGGACATTTCCGGTAAGTTTTGGGGCTATCAGCATAACCTGGAATAAGGTGTTATTTTACCCAAAAAAAGGTAACTGCAACCTTTAGAAAAGTCAAACATGATAAAGTACAGAAAAAAACCCTACTACATAATCAATTCCTGCACCCAGTTTCCTTGACTTGGTTGGGGAAAAGCTGGGACACTTGAACTGCAACAAAAATATATGCAGATTAATTTATATCCATATTTATAATAACTATACATATTATTTTATCTATAGTCTACATATGATTAGTATTTTACAAGGTGTTATGCTAGAAATGCCACAAATAAGCTGAATAATAATAAATAACTGAATATGTTTTACTTACAGTAAATTATTCCACTGACAAAATTTTAATTCATGACCATGTGATTAAAACCCAGACTATTTTCACATACTGTATAAATTGCCCCTACCATCTAAAATGGCTGCCTCTGCTTAGGCCGGGAGAACAGCTTTGAGACGATGAGCCTCAAGTTTGAGAACTTCACCAACCCATGGAGCCCTGACCACACCATCGTGCAATCACGGCTCATCCGCACGCAGCGACCCACGGAACGAAGCGCCGCATTCCGCTTCGGCAAGAAGATGCCACGCTACCTGCACTTCTACAACCCCAACAAGTCTAACAAATGGGGTCACAAGAAGGGCTACCGTATCCAGTTCAACTCCCACGCCCACAGCGTGCTGCCCCGAGGCTGGCAGGAGGAAAACGGCATCAGCTGGTCTAGGTATAGCCACCTAGGGCTTCTTCTGCTAGCCAGGCAATCTGAATATTAGGACCTGGCAAATATTATCACACTATCAGAAAAAAGCACCAATTTGTATCTTTGCTTGTCACTGACGCTGTACCCTCAAGGGTAATTGTACCTTATAAGATACAGAAATGGACTATGAGGTACATTTTTGCACCATTGGGGTATATTAATGTTGTTTGTACCTTGGGGACGCTCCTCAGAGTCCATTTCTGTACCTTAAATTAGACTAAAAGGTACACTTACCTACAGCTAGGGTACAGTTGGCAGACCCTTGAGGGTACAGCCCGAGTGACAAGCAAAGGTATAAATTTGTGCTCTTTTTTTCTGACAGTGTGGTGCTTGAGCGTTGGACCATTCTGAATACTATCTGTACTATGAGGTTGACTCAGTAAATCCGTATTATGAATGTACTATGCTCCAAATCCAGGCATGCAGCCATGTAGTAAAATAATGGGTTTGACCCCCCCTGAAATTTTAATCACTCCAGACCAGGCACATAGCCAGGTAGTTGTAAAATGAGTTTCAACCCCCCTTGCATTTTGTCTCCCCCCCCCACCTGCTTAAAAAGAGCATTGGTAAAATCTACCTAGAAGTGCCAATTGGTACTTTTGTAAATGAATTTCAGGCTACGAGCCGGTTCAAGCTACATTTTTTATGCAGGTATCCCCTGGCAGTGACGAGGCACAAGGACAGTGAGGCGACCAGCAGCAGCATCTACACTCAGAATGACCCCTGGGAGCCTGTGGTTTCCTTTGAGGATTACCTCCGCAACAACGAAGACATTGTCAACCAGGCAAGCCGGGTGCCACCGTGAAACACATTATCACTCTTTCCAAACAGGTTTAGAAGTGGTCAAATCATATCCTGAGCCACTTTTTGAGCATAGTTCAATTTATAGTTACAACTGCTAAATAAATGTACATACATTTAATTATAAATGTGCATACACTCAATGGCCATTAGTCACAGCTGCTCATTAATGCAAACAGCCCTCTCCTTCAAACAGTGAATCATACAGCACACAGACAGGGTCGAAAAGTTCCATTACTGTGTGACAAAGCTTTGGAGAGGCCAGGGTGTGTGACTGAAGTGATTTTAAACATTGTGTGACTGTCGACATTTCTGAAAACAGAGAGAGTTTAGAGGAAACTCGTTAAAGGTAACAGGAAGGCTACCAGTGCTCAGTACCGTGAAGTGGCTCTGGAGACAGAAATGGGTTGTACCTGGTATTATGTATTGACCATTGAGTGTGTTAGTGTGTGTGTGTATATATGTATATACATACTATACACACACACGTGCCCGCGCGCACACACACACACACACACAATACCAATAAAAAATCTGGACACATCTGCGTTAATACATTTGTCTTTATTTTAACTATGCTATTCAGCTTATAGGCATCAAGGCAATACAGTAATACATATCAAATATTGCAATGACCAAGAGAAATGTTCTATATCTCAAGATTTTCTCAAGTTTTAGGCTCTTCAAAATAGCTCCCTTTTGCTTTGATAAAGTCATTACAGACTCTTGGTATTCTTTCAACCAGCTTATAGATGTAGCCACCTGGAACGTTTCTCCAACAGTCCTGAAGGAGTTTACACAAGCACTAGTTGGCTACCTTGCTCTTACTCTTTGATAAAACTCATCTCAAACCAACTTTATAAGGTTTAGGTCAGGGGATTTTGGGGGCCAGGTCACAGCACTCCTTCTCTTTCCTTGTTCACAAGATAATACAGTACTTACTATTTAACTTTGAGGTGTTGAAAAACAAAGCAAATTCAGTAGGTGTGTCCAGACCTTATACACACAAACAGACACACACACACACACACACACAAGACCCCCTTTTGTCTCCTGAACTCCTTCAAAATAAAAAGCCATCTATTGCATTGCCTGATCACTACTTGGTCTTGGTCTAGCATCCTTTCCAGTCCCATTTTCTCACTTTCATGTATGAACTTGAAACTTATTTTATTGGATCCAGACATACTGAGACCTTGTGTTCCGACAGGACCTTGTTGCCTGGGTGACTGTAGGCTTCTTGCACATCCCACACTCGGAAGACATCCCCAACACGGCCACACCCGGCAATGCTGTGGGCTTCTTCCTGCGACCCTTCAACTTCTTCAACGAGGACCCATCCCTCCTCTCCCGTAACACAATCATCGTGCGGCCCGGTAAAGAGGGCAAGCCAGAGGTGCAGCGATGGACCCCCGAGACTATAGGTCACTGTGTCTCAGACAAGCCTTTCTTCTACAATGGCACGTACGCCGGAATCTGAGACGGGAAACCTCCAGACATCCTGTAGGTGAACCACAAAAATGTGCCATATCTAAACCATGAAATGATGCTGGACTGAAACATTGGAATCAAACTCAGCTCAGATGTAAATACTTTCCAGGCTCTGCGTGTTGAGTTCTGGGACCTCTATCACAAGGCAAGATTTGTTGGTTAGCTAGATAACTTGAAGGATTTAAGGTAACCCAGTTTAAATGGACTTTCTTTATCTTTGTTCACTTACAAGTTATCCTGCTAAGAAAGAAATCTAGTTTCATGATACAGGGCCCTGTTTTGTTGTTTTTTTTTTTTTTGTAATGCAGACTTCATCTACATTCTGTGAAACAATCAAAACATCCATCACAACTTGTTGTACTATATTTTACATATCAGTACTGAGTTCCCAATATATTGGTTTACAAAATGCTCGTTTGGTGTTTAAATAAATTACTGTGGATAATTTCTTTTTCACGTACTTCATAGCTTATTTCTAATAACTGCTGTAATGCTGAAGGCATTAATGCTTGGAGGGGGAACTGGCATAAATGACCAATTCTTTCATATACTGTATTGCTCTCAGTAGTACATTTCAAAATTTAAATCTATATTCTGTTTACAGGTGAGCCATTTAATATAAAAATAGCCATTATATTATCGATGAACATTTACCATTTCAAACATACACCATTTTCAACCATTTCCAAAACATGTTAATCCACACAAGCTACATTATTCATCTAAGAAACACATAACGCATTCAAAGCGGGAAATCATTAAAATAGATAAGTCTGAAGCAGATGTCGATGCAAACAGTCTAATCCAAATATAGCAGACTTCGCGGACCTTTTATTTCTCTGTGTTATCACGTTCACGCCTGCTACCTTGTCGGAGTAAGTGAGTGTCTGAATCACCATGGATGAGGGTGAGAGCTTCCTAGCATGCCGGATGCGGGGCTTTCAAATCAGCCACCGTCCAGCTCCTGGATCCCAGCAGGCTTTCCGAGAATGCTTTAACCCCCCCAAAACAAGACAGGGCTGCTTAAGCAAACGCCCCCCCGTCCTTCTTGCCGGAACCAGCTCACAGACAATCCAGGATTTACCTGCCGGGTTGCCCCAGGAAACGGCACCAGAAAACGGGAAAATAAATCAAGCGTGGACTGTCTGTCAGCCTGGATGCAGAGAGGCATGGCTTTTGTTTAAAATTACATGCTTGCTTAGTTTAAAATTACATGCTGATGTAAACAGACAGAAATAAGCAATTAAACTGTAAAATTATAAATAAATGACATGCTTGTGGAAGAAAGATAAATTTTGAAATTAAGAAAAATTATTGGGCAGGGAATGGACAGAGATTAGCACAGAAGATGCAATGCAATGCAATGCAATTTTATTTATATAGCGCATTATCACAACATTACATTGTCTCAATGCGCTGTACATTT